>JBBPMM010000053.1:0-17852 GCA_038090335.1 Solioccasus polychromus
TCTACCTACTCGAGCTAACTAGTACGTAGTTCGTTCACTCGATAGGTAAATCATCCCGAATAAAGTCCGTTGTTCACGAACTGAGTTCGTTCACTCGATAGCATTTCTTTCAACAAGGACGTCGCAGCACAGAATTATTGGAACTTGTGAGATTATCTTGATACCCTCTTTCATCTGCTCTGACGTTGAACACATTAGGACCAAAGGACAGAGGCAGGTAAATGAAGGGAGAGAGGACGTGAATATGGAGGACGTATTATATGGCCTTCAGCAGAAGGCACGAGATCATTCTCGGATCCCCATGCAGGTGAGCGGAGCCCGTTCCCGTTCCTTTTTTTTTTCAGCGGTTATATTCCTCCCAAATCCGATACATTTACCGTCTCGCGTTCCTCATGTTATTTGATGTTACCTGATATTAATTCGACCACTTATCCGGCGCCTCCGACAGTGGGATGCCACCCCAAATGCAGGATTCACAGTTGGAACACCATGGATGCGTGCATATGAAGACGATGCCCGTACCGGATGGAATGCCGCGGACGAGTCCAACGAAGAAGAGAGTGTACTCGTGTTTTGGAAACGCGCAATCAGAGTGCGTAAGGCGTACGATGTTCTGGTATGTGCTTTTAAACAGTTTTGCTTGCTCGATTTACAAGGCGATGAGAAATGAACGACCACTCTGTTGATTTGTGCACTGATTGAGCCACCGCTACAGGTCTACGGCAACTTCGAGATACGCCTCGAGTCGGACGAACGTATTTTTGCGTATTTGCGCACGCTCGGGTCCACTCGCGCGTGCGTGTTGCTCAACTTTTCGGCCGAGCTGGTCGAAATGCCTATTCATGCAGTGGGCGATGGCTTGGAAGGGCTTGGTTTAGATATAGACGGGTACGAGCTTGTGTTATGCAATTACGACTCGGCAACTGGAGCGACGGTAGCAATGGAGACGGAGAAGTTGGTGTTGCGAGGGTACGAGGCGAGAGTATACATCTGCGAGTGACCACTATGCATGTTTTCATAGTCCTGTGGAACACCACCGCGAGGTGGGAACACTCGGAACAGAACATGATGAACTTATGTATTCGGGGAAGAAAGATAATCTGTACAGGACGCATCTCGCTATTTATCTGTTTTCCTAGCACGTGGAAGGCGGTGACGCAGTTAAGACGATGACGCAGTTGTGACATGCGTGATGTATGTGACAACATGCGTGATCTCGTGCTTACATCCCTGTCAATAAATACGTTGTTACGTCACAGTTATTTGTTGTCTGCTCGGAACCGAGCTTGAGCAGCACCCACTACCAATTCTCTAGTGGGCCAAATTGGCTTGTGTGAGGGTTTGAACTTCTTTTAGTTTCTCTGACACTGTATTTATATGACTTATACCTTGTGCTAGAGCATGCCTGACCCGAGACTTCCCAAATTCATTCCACCTTCGGAAGAACATGATGCCAACCATACTGTTATCCAAGAAGGAGAAGTTGATATGGACGCTTCTCAGTCATCCGGCGAGTTGATTCTATCCGAAACGCATGTGAAATGGACGTATTTCCTTCTGGGTTGTGCCATTTTGGTACCATGGAGTGGTGATCCTTTCTCGCGACACTACCCTCCTGCTATTCGTACTAATGGCTCTACTTAGCCTTGGTAAATGGTATCTCTTTTTTTCTGTTCAGATTGGCCGACTCTCCCTCATACTTCACCTTCAATTCGTTCATGTCAAGCACCTACACAGTTTCTCAACTGGTCAGTCAGTTCTACTGCACGCTCACATCGAAACAGGTTCGTATATCCCGTTCTTGGTTCGACAGCAATTTTCACACGTTTGGATAACGCAGTCGTCTCCATCACATCGTATATTTGCTTCCATCATTGCCATGATCATACTGGTCACTTCCCTATGCTTTAGCACGTTCATTCGAGGCACCCCATCCTCATTTTTTGTCTTTGTTCTTTTCTGCTCAGCTTCTGTAGCAACCACGGCCGGTTGTCTGTGTACAGCTGTCTATGCTGGGGCTGCTGTACTTGGGCCATCGTGTCTGCAAACAGTGTTCTTAGGACAAGGCACTATTGCAGTGCTGGCTAGTGTCGTACAGGTTGCCAGCTCAATGGTTTCACTTGGAGGATTATTTCCGAAACCTCGCTCGAGGGAGATTATGTGGCCCAGCGGTAGAGACGATCAGGCCGAAGAAATAGCCGCACGCATCTTTTTCGGTGTTTCCGCCGTATTTCTTGCCATCACATTGGCTGTCTATGCATGGCTGACTAGGCAATCTTCCTTTAAAACGATTACAGACGCTCTTGAACAACGTCACGAAGCCGGGGACTCAGACGAACTCACCGGACTCATATCACGTGATCGCCGAGACACCACGATAGAGGCCAATTCCCGAGTTTACCTCGTCTTCAAGCACAATTTTATCTTCATGTTTTCTATCACGTATTTGTTTACAATCACTCTCGTAAGTCTATATCGACACGGAATTTCCCTACAACCGAAACAATCTTGAATTAGGCATTGTTTCCTGCGATCACGGCCCGTGTGCATTCCGTGAACAGAGGCTTTCATCCAATGTTATTCACTGCAGTCCACAGCTTGGTTTTCAGTATCGGCGATCTTACCGGACAATACAGCTGCTCATCTCCTCGCTTGGCTATCTGGTCCGCAGAAAAGATTCTTGCCATGTCTCTCTTACGGACGCTCTTCATTCCTTTGATCCTCTTTTGCAATATCCATCGGCATCCAACTCCCCGTCCTGTCTCACCGATGATAAATTCTGATATCCTCTTCATGGCTATATTGCTCACACTGGGCTTCACGAACGGCTTTCTTTCGACAGGAGCTACGCTTGCTGTTTCGTCGCTCGAGCATAATCCTAGGCTCAATGGGCGTGGTGAGGATGTAGATATCGCCGCAACACTGGGAGGCTTTTGTGGGATTGCTGGTCTTGTCCTTGGAGCACTCACTAGTTTCGGTGTTCAATCAATGATTTGATGTAGCATATCCACATCCTATCACATCTGGCAGCATGCGGTATTGGTGTATTGTAGGAACTTTGGAATGTTCGACTCCCACTGGACGAAGTTTATCGATGTGCTGCTCGGGAACTGGGGTGCATTAGTAGATAATGCCGCTACTACGGGGACGCAATGGATTTGACTTTTGACAAAGCATTCGATTCATTCTAGATTCAATGAGGCCAGGTCAGAAATACCACCGGTACTTTTTTTCGTACAAGCTCACTCATTTATATACACTGGATATCAGAATCCGGTCAGGATAATAATAGCTTGCTTTCCTGAAAACTCAAGAACGGGCATCTGGACCGAAGGATGGATGGGGTTGTGAGAACGTGGTTTTATGTAGCTTGGGCCTTATTCACACTGCAGTACTCAACCAAGGAGTCAACTCAAGAGTCTTTCCCAAGTTACTCACCTGACTTGCATGTACAAGTAGACCGTAGACTGCGGAATGCGCGAGAACCCAACTGGGTATATAAGGCCACTCTGGGATTTTCCAGATAAATGACCGGATGGTATGTATCGCGAAATGGGCAACAACAATTTTAGACGCTGAAAATACTTTTTTTTCAAGCACGTGGTTCGTTATTAGCTCAGGGTGAATTCAGTGTGAGTAAACGACCAGAATATGAGAAGACGACCTATGTATGTTCTGGCTGATGACGGAATGGTAACGTGCAATATTAAATGTCTGTCCAAAGAACCATGTATCGTTCGTTGATCCCCTACGCTCTTTTTTATGGTGAATACGTTTTGAATCAGACATGTTCGGTGCGTACTGTCAAGATGGCATTGATGTAATGTTAATTTTCTGGCGAGCACGCGACCAGACGATTGAGGTCAATATCAAACGCGAAATAAAGCACTGAAATTTGCAGCGAATGGCGAATACTTGGTGAGCGGCGGCAAAGACGCTTTTCAAGTATGGCGGGTGAAGGACGGCAAAAGAGTGGCAACAATCGCAGAGCGGCATGTCCTATGCCTTGCTGTCTCCAACGATAACACATGGATAGCGGTGGGGACATTCCGAGTCCGAGTCTGGGGCGGAGTGATCATGTGGGATGCAAAGACGTACAAACAAGTCTTTCGTCACCAGGAAGACTGCGATTATCACGCCATCCATGGGGTCGATTTCTCTCCCAATTCGACGCAGCTCGTCGCTGCATCAGCTACCGTCTGGGATGTCCGAGCGAATTCTAAACGAGTGGTCTGTTTTCTCCGTCATGAGGATTGGGTGATAGCAGCGAAATTTTCCCCACAGGGTGATCGAATTGCGACAACGACGGCTTCCTCCATTAGACTGTACGACAGTGATGGTGGTAGTCCATTGATCGAGATTACAGCAACCGTAACTCCGTCGTCTAACGCCAATCTCCTGTGGTCGAACGACCAACTTGTTATTCTATCCGATAGCCTCATCAAGAGAGTCGAAATGTTATCGGATCGGCAGTCTCTGAATGGGCAGCTCATAGTGCTGTTTGCGTTGTGTTGCCGCGTAACGAGACATTTGTCGCATACGCTGCAAATCGTTGCGTCACGATTTTTGACACGACGACACACTCGCTACTAGCTCTCACTCACCATAGTCAAGAAATTCGTTCAATCGCCTCTCTCCAGATGACAAGTTTCTCGCAATTGGTAGAAAAGATGGAAGGATTATCATAAAGAATTTATCTCGTATCACTGTATTATCGATTATTCTTGGAGTGCTACTTGATCACTGAGTTTCTCTTTAATATAGGATCCAATTCCACTACATCCCTCATTCAAGGAACCGTGTATTCATATCAACACTGCTGCGCTCGACTCGTGGACGCATGATAAACTTGAGCACGCAGAACAGTTGTTGACAGCGGCAATTTCCACTCCCCAGAATCCGGTCCATCATGTACTTGCTTATCGAGCTATCATTAGGGGTCGTTTGGGAATGTGGGATATGGCCGTTGATGACGCAAAACAGGTTTCGTCTCCTTGTTCTTGAGTATCCATTCGTTGATCCTAATCCCACCAAGTCCATCGAAATTCAGCCCTCTGTAATGGGCTACATCGCAAAGAGCCTAGCACTTGTCGGCACGGGTGCAAGACACGAGGGGTATCGAGCATGCGACATTGCGTTCGAACGATTCCATTTGGAACACGTTCGCTTTCTTCTTCTTACGAAGGTGTGTATTTCGGTACTTGAATAAATCGCCCCTTAACTATTTGCGCCATTTAGGCTATTATCGTTTTCATGGCTAGAGAACACGAGGATGCAATATCTCGAGTTGACGATCTGATTTCTATGATCCCCTTCAACTCGACATGCTATATGGTGCAGGCGCGTACCTGACGAGTTGACACTTGTTGAGCATTGTCTCTGATATACTCAGCAGGCATATATGTACCTTCTCCTTGGAAACTCGCAAATGGAGCACAGTGATCACAAGGGTGCAATAGAATCATTCGAGTGTGCACAAGCGCAGATGCGACCAGAAGGAAGTCGACTCTCGGTAATCTCTTTGGTAAACATTCTTCCAATTTCTCAAAATGCATCAAAATTAAACCCATAATAGATATCTGGATGGAAGTTTGACAATCTTGGCATCGTGATTCAACAACTTTGCGAAGTTCTCTGTAAAATTGGCCGCACGATTGACGGAGGTGAGGCACTCCTAGGCACCTTTGAAGAACAAATTTATATGAACGAATCCATCACCTAGTGGGTTTCAGGTAGGTGAAATTTAGGGAGAATTTTATAACCATGAGCTCTAATCTTCTTCAGGCTTTGCACAAAATCGTCTCTCGGTACTCGAACACAACAGTAACCTTTCCTCGAATCCTCCACGTCATGAAACCGAAGGCGCCAGATTATTGACCCTTATGTCACTGTTAAAAACTTGGGCAAAGGCAACATTAGCAAACCATTCATGGATAAATACCTTGAATTCTGCAGTTCACGTGAGCCTCCTTCCGTCTCGGTAGCCCTCACAGACATGACAATCTTATTTAAAGTTCATACTACCGAGGCCCATGATTTATCGGGTGATTTGTGAACATCTTGATTGTCTCGGACATATAAAGGATGCTGGCGAGTGCTTGCGTCAAATGATGGAAGAGCTTACAGATCAGACAAATATGCACGAACCAGATGAACAAGTGAGATGGGTTTATGGTAAGAGAGGTCTTAATGTATTGGTTGTTATGCGACCCTTTTATTTTAGGCTTCAGACATACTTGTATAGAAAAGCTTGAAGGTCTTAGCGACACTGCAATGTGCGAGGAACGGTATCGTGATGCCATTTCCCAGTATTCGGCCTCGCTCTCTCTCGGTCCACTCTTACTACCACTGGAACTTTACATAAAGCGAAGCAAGGCTTACACAGCGGAGGGTTTGTGGGAAGACGCCATAAACGATGCAAATAAGGTTTGATCTCCCACATATCTAAATCTTGACTGATCTTATCATTACTGCTTAGGTAGTCTCGCTCGATCCGCTCTCCCCATGGGGCTACCAGAGGAAGCATGCGGCTCTTCATAAAGCAGAGGACTATAAAAATGCAATACTTGTGTTCGAGGAAATGTTGTCGAGGTTATCGCATTCAGATAACACGGACAATCATGGTAGGAGGTAGCATCCTAGTTGTTTTTATATTCTAATCTTAATTTCCTACTAGAGCGTCAATACGTACATTCCTCAGAGACGTTAGTAGTGATCCGCAGCTCTATTCAGGATACCATCCGCGAATCGCCTCACATGCTTATCGACACGCTCTCTGGCCGCCTCGTCAACAAATCGGAACAAGCTGCCGCTTTCGAAACTCTCCCAGTCTTCAACGAGCTAATCTCCACTATGACGACTCACATTGACCATGCCCGCATGGAACGTGAAGTTGTTCAGTATTACCGTTACGCGATTTTATCACACAAATGGGAGTATAGCGAGCCCTTGTTCGAAATCGTCATACACGCTCCTGTATATGATCTTGAAGAATCCCCCAGCCACAAGAAGCTCCAAATGTTCTGCAAAATCGCTCGAGATGCAGGGCTCTATTGGGCCTGGAGTGATACGTGCTGTATCAATAAATCCGACCACTTCGTTCTTCAAGAAGCGCTCGTTTCCATGTTTCAATGGTATAAAAGTTCCACTATGACAATCGTCCACCTTCTCGGCGTTCGTTCTCCATCACAATGTGGCGATCTTATGAAAAGCATATAGAACACCCGGGCGTGGACCTTTCAGGAATATGATGCGTCTAAAACTATTATATTCTACAACGAAGACTGGTCATTATGCAGGGGCCTTGACGTCCTAACCACAAGGAATCGCCAGAGATCATCTTCGAGATGGAGCAGGCAACAGGCGTCTCAGCACAAGTCTTGATGTCACTACAACCTGGTTTGAATGGTATTCGGGAGAAGCTTCGTCTGGCTTTTGTACGCAAAACGACAAGAGTTGAAGATGCGGCCTACTCTTTACTTGGAATATTCTCCATATCACTTCCAATCGTGTATGGCGAGGGCGACAAGGCGCTCGGGCGACTTTTGGCCCAAGTACTCACAAGCTCAGGAGACACGAGCATCCTTGCATGGACCGGGAAATCCGGTAGCTTCAACAGCTGCCTCCCTTCTAGCGTTACGGTATTCGATGGACTTCCATCGTCATATATCCCACCGGCCATGAATGAGGCCTTAATGCGATTGGCCACTGAAGAAATACGCACCTCTTCGTTGAATTCCGTTTTGATCATCAAGCTTTACGACCGACTCCAGGAGCTCCCCATACCATTTTTTGCGGGTCAGCGGCTGAAGCTTCCTTGTATCACCTTCGCACTCGGTCCTGTATCAACAACTTGGAGTACCTCGAAGGATGTCTTCCGTGCGAAGACAGACGCCCTTGGCATTGTCGAGATTGAAACTACGGAGGATCTCGCTCGATTGGAATCCCTGGTTCTTGTGCACCCTTGGATTGATTTCCTGCTTGATAGACAACCTGTCGTAGGATAACACAGGCGATCTCGGAGGTGGATATGGTGGACCATTTTTCGCTTATAGATGATCCATTATCTATTCCAATGAACATTACACAGGCGACCAAGCAAACACGAGCACGCAGCCTCGTCGCTCGGTTCGCCCGCCCTTTTTCAGCGACTCGGTTCACCATGCACCGAGATTCCGCATCTCTGTTGCCACCCTTGCCCATATCGCCAGCGGACAAGCAGTTACAAGCGCTGCAGCTCTTCGTACGGCTGAGGCAACCATTCAGGGCGCTGTTGTTTACGCCCACTCGGCAAAATGTGGCAGAGTACAGGAGAGTCGTCACTAAGAATATTATCACTGTACGGGCGCGGGAAAATATTCCATCGGACGTGCTGATAGAGAACACGCGAATGCTGGACGTGCTTTGATACGTGCTAGCCGGTAGCCATGCGGTCCCAGAAGCTGGAATAATCTGTCTTATACATGTACACATGAAGGAATGGCCGCTATTCGCGGGTCGTGAGTGTAGTCTAGGTTCCCAGAGTTGGCGTTGTATGTCTAATTATGTACATCGTATAGGCGGCTTGCACTGTGCCAAACAAATTACATTTCCTCCAACTTCTTAACATACGATGTGTACTTATGAATGACACTCACGCATCATGATTCTAACCCGGAATCATCACATCCGCAGAACCGAAAAGGTCTTAATGATTCGTGGATATATAATAAGTATTTAGTTATGTAATAAAGTCGATGACAAAGATGGGCTAAGTACTCAATACTCGGGTCCAATTTACTCGGGTCCAATTTATTGAGTATAAGTCACAAGTATTTCAGGTTAGCTTACCTGGCTTCACATCTTGTCATCATCCCAACCATTCATGCTGTCAGACACTTGCGTGGGACAATAATTAAATTTTATTCAACGTGGTGAGTATAGAAGGTAGGACTCGAAGTCGCACTCCCGGCGTCCTGGACAGACCAGCGTCGCGAGATTCATAGACCACTACCACCTTGGACTACAAGCATGCCATACTCTCCTCCCGAGTATCGTACCATTCCAACATCAGAGGAACAAGCTCAACGGTCTTCCCTTCACGATATTGATGCGGACGACTTTAATCCGACGAGTGATCCAGCCAAAGCTCAAATTAAACGGATATATTTCCTGCTGGGCTGCGCTGTTTTACTTTCATGGGCCGGTAATGCTTCTTCTTAACCCCCTATTTCTAGTAATATTCATATTTTTTACAGTTTTTGTCAACGGAATGTCGTTCTTTCTTTCCCGACTGGCAGGTTCACCCTTCCATCAAACATTTAGCTCGTACCTGTCAAGTATATACATGGTAACCAAGCTAGTCTGTCAGTTTTACTGCACAATCACGTCGAAGCAGGTTGGCAGTTCTCACTAGCGGTAATGTTGAGCCCTTACGCTATAGGATTCTGCAGTCGTCACCATCACGCCGCATACTAGTTTCCATGATTGCCATGTCCATTTTGGTGTCCTCGCTATGCCTCAGCACCTTCATTCGCGGCACACCATCCTCCCTCTTTGTGTTTTATCTCCTCACTTCAGCTTCTCTGGCCATTGCAGCTAGTTATCTCTGTACTGCTGTCTATGCTGTAGCAGCGGTACTGGGTGCATCATACCTGCAAATAGTATTCTTCGGGCATGGGGCCATCGCAGTCGTGGCCAGCGCTTTGCAGGTTATCAGCTCGATTATATCTCTTTGGAAGTTATCCAATCCAAAGCCAGTCTCGGTTGACAACAGCGGGGATAGTCAGGCCGAAGAACTAGCAGCACGTATTTTCTTTGGCATTTCTGCTCTCTTCCTTGGAATCACAACGATTGCCTACATGGGTTCTGCAAGGCAATCTTTCTATAAATTGGCTATTAGCGCCTTAGAGCAAAACCCTAGGTTTGGAGGTGCGGATGAGCCTAGTAGGCTGATTGAGCGTGAGGGCACACAAACTCCGGTCGTGGCGAATACACACCTTTTTCGAGTTTTTCGGCAAAACTTGATCTTTATGTTCTCTATCGCGTACGTATTCTCAGTCACTTTAGTAAGTTCCAACTTCAATATCCATTCTCCCAAACTAATGGTTTCCTTAACCAGGCGCTCTTTCCTGCGATTACTGCGCGTGTAGGATCTGTGAATCCAAACATTCATCCATTACTATTTACCTCGGTTCATTTCCTGATCTTCAGTGTCGGAGACTTTGTTGGGCGACACAGATACTGGTTCTCCCACTTAGGGTTCTGGTCCGCTAAGAGGATTCTGATTGCATCACTCTCAAGGACGTTGTTCGTTCCTTTGATCCTCTCCTGCAATATTCACCGACCTGAAACGGCCAAACTTGTCTCCCCAATCATCAATTCTGATCTTCTTTTCATGGTTATCATTCTGGTGATGGGATTCACAAATGGCTTCGGGTTAACTGTAGCCATGATGGTCGCGTCATCCCTCGAGTATAATCCTAGACTCAAGGGGAATCGCGAAGATGTAGATGTCGTCGCAACGCTTGGTGGCTCGTCGGCGAACGTCGGTCTTGCTTCTGGTGCACTTTGTAGTTTCGGTGTTCAGGTCATGATATAAGGTCGTAACAAGATCGCCTGTGAATCGTATGTGACATTCAATGATTGGAATGCTGCCAATGATATGGTCAAATCGTTCGGCGCACAGAAGTGTGCGTTCGACTTTAGTTAAACCTCCGTGAAAAGTGCGACGCGGCGTCACAACGCTTTTTATGTAGCAGTAAGGAAGCAAGTTGGAGTCAACACCGGTTAGATGACATTTGACGCATCACAATCCTTATCGTACCGTATGTACTAAACCCCTGAGGCCTTAAGCGATGGCTTGGTCATACATTCATTTGCCTTCTTATCTATCGGTATGTTTTAGACTGTTGCTCGAACCGAACCGAACAAGCATGAATTCAACCGAGCACTATCCGAAGCACCCACTGGCAAGCCGCCATCACTATCTCTAGTCGTCGACCACTTACACTGGCTCGACTATTATTATGGCGGCCTCCAAGTTTTCCTCGACAGCATATCACGCTGTTCCATCCTCAGTGGAAGACCCAATCTATCATACCACTGTCCATGAAGCCATTCCTCATTCGACAAACGAACAGGCTCCCGCTGAATCACAAGCTAGTTGGACATATTTTTTGCTAGGGTGCGCTGTCTTATTACCTTGGACCGGTGATTCCTATCGTCAGGTTACTTATATTATTCGTGCTAATGGCCCTAATACTTAGCTATGGTTCATGGGACACCGTTTTTCTTATCCCGTCTGGCAGACTCTCCCTTCTATCCGACCTTCAACTCATGCTGGTCAAGTGTCTACACGTTGGCCAAGCTCGTCTGCCAGTTTTACTGCACGATCACTTCGAAACAGGTCGGTACTACATAATTTTCACATAGATGAACACGTGCTCACAGTTGATGAATTCTAGTCATCCCCATCTCGCCGTATCTTCGCATCCATCATCGCCTCGATCGTCCTGGACATATTTCTGTGTTTCAGCACACTCATTCAAGGCACTTCGGTTAGCTTCTTTGTATTTGTGCTCTTTAGCTCAGCCTGTCTTGCGGTTGCGTCTGGTTATCTGTGCACGGCTGTCTACGCTGGGGCAGCGGTACTCGGTTCATTGGTTTTACAAACAGTTTTCTTGGGACATGCCGCAATTGGGTTCGCTGGTAGTGTTTTGCAGCTTGTGAGCTCGGTGATATCTCTTTGGTCGGTTGGAGCCACAGGAACCGACGGTCAGGCCGAAGAACTGGCTGCACGAATATTTTTTACTGTTTCCATCGTTTTCCTTGGACTCACATTAGCCTCCTTCACGTGGCTGACGCAGCAATCTTCCTATAAATCGCTTGCTGATGTTCTCGAACAACATTGTGAGTCTCGGGACGCGGACGAACTTACCCGACTGGTTTCACCTAATGGTGGAGGTCGGTCAGCGGTAACCAACTTCCGCGTCTATCACGTTCTCAAACGAAACTTTATCTTCATGTTCTCCATTGCGTATGTGTATATAGCTACGCTGGTAAGGGCATACTCCTGCATGCAGCGTCTCCTTTAACTGAAAGAGGCTCTCACTAGGCGCTCTTTCCTGCGATAACATCCCGTGTACAGTCTGTGAATCCGGGCATTCATCCCCTGCTATTTGTGTCGTTCCATTTCTTGGTATTCAATATTGGGGATCTTGCTGGGCGATTCATATCCCGGTTTTCTTGCTCGGCTTTCGGATCTGCTGAGAAGATTCTAGCCATGTCTCTTTTGCGTACAGTGTTCATTCCGTTGGTTCTCCTTTGCAATATCCATCGATCTGCTGCAACCCCCTCAGCCTCGCTATTCATAAAATCTGATGTCATTTTCATGTTTATAATTCTAGCGTTGGGGTTTACAAATGGTTTCGTGTTGACTGTAGCTATGTTAGTCGTTTCATCCCTCGAGCACAACCCCATGCTGAAGGGGCGCCGCGAAGACGTTGATGTAGCGGCAATGCTGGGTGGTTCCTTCGGGATGGTCGGTCTCGCTTGCGGGGCCCTCTCAAGTTTTGGTGTCCAAGCCATGATATAACTTGACGTTGTAGAATCTGATGCATTCAGCACTCTTGTGCTACGGCGGATTGTGATATGAACTACTATAATTCACATTTACCAAAGCTTTGGCTCTGGGTGGGAATACGCCCCGGAATGACAAACATGTGCACCCGAAGATGCGGATATCGCTGCAACAATGTCGTTTCTCTGCGATTATCGGTCTCGCATCCGGGGCGCTCTGTAGTTTTGGTACTTAGGCTATGATATGACTGTAACAGGCGGCTGTGGATTTATGCATATTGTATGGTACGCATAACGACAATCGGTGGTGTTGTTTTTTTCGCCGCTCGAGTTGAGCTAAAGTAACGTGTGAGCCTTTTGGAATCTGTAAAGTCTTTTGTTGAGCCACTCGTTTATGCTCACGCCCATGGATGTCACGATATAACGGTGGTGCTTGCGAGGCGTCGGGGTCGATTATCGACGAGCTAAAAAAAAAATCAAGCCAACCGTTGGCAGATGAATCCATAATCCGCGATAGTGGTAATTATGAGACAAGAGGGTAAATGAAACAACTATCTAGCGTCATCAACCACGTTAGATCCGAGGGTAGAAGCCTGGCGGTCTTCGGAGGAGGATCATTAGTGGAAATGAGGAGGTTAGGTGAGCGGATGCCCGTTATGTACGTCAACGCCTTTCCGCACCCAAACTGGGTACAGGCCAAACTCGTAGGATGAGTGCCACGTGAAGAGGGAAAAAGGGGAATATGAGGATGAAGAAATCATCCGCATTCCAACCCTATTCGCTAGTTCGCTTGTTTATGTCTCCGACCACCGTCTTGCACGCAAAACGACAAATCTTCTCAGGAAAAGACCGGGTTGACATAGAGGGGCAGCCAACAAGAAAAAAAAGATAGCAAACGAATCCTTGCTCGTCGCCGCGGAGGGTGGGCGAGTCGACCGAGGGCTTTATTGTTGTTCCAGAACTGAAGACCGGAAATGGAGGAATATCTTACTAGCCCATACGTGTTTCTGCTTTAGGTTCAGGTTCTATCGCGAACGCGACCGTGATACCTGCACGTAGATGAGAGACGAGCCACCCAAACAATCCAGAATAAACGAAGTGGAGCAGAACAAGCTGGGAGCTGCTTCAATGGAGCACGCCAGTGCGAGATTGTAATTATAACACTTCCATAGGAGCTGGTGGAGATCTGAGAAGATCAACGTGTCAAGGGCACGTGATAGAATGTGATGAGACGTATAACCATTTGGAATGATGAAAGCTTACATATTTGGGGATATCTGAAAGCGGGTCGTGCTTCCGCGACCATGTTTGGAGCAACTGGAAACACTATCATTGGATGGCGTCATCAGTGGCAGAGGCGGCGACTACTTACGCCGGTCGCTCGTTTACTTGACTGTAGAACCGCCGGAGATGACACCTGCATTAATCATAGACACGTGAAAACAAAAGGAAGGATAAAACCTGAGAAAGTCAGCCAGTTGTATTAACAGGGTTTTCACGTCCTTTCGTTGAAAGTAGTCGTAGACCCGTCGTGTGAACTTCAAGAAATTGCATTTTTCGTCCATCAACAAGTGCTGCAACACATGAACCTCGTGGGGGAACTTCCATGACGGTTACAGTACGGTTCTTTTCGTATTCTTGTTACAGAACTACAAAATGAATTGAAGCCTTGGTGAACTCAGGTCGAGCACATTGAACCCGATCGAGTCAAGTTCGTCGATGCCAACATGACATGCACGCGTTGTGCGACGTGACGATACCAGAGTGGTATTCGGCCAAGCGAATGGCGAAACCTCCGAGGAAAACACCACGTTAGCGACCCAAAAAAATAATATATAACGAGATGGTGTCCAACCAGTCTTGGAAACCGTGATTCTGAAGAACGATGACCACCTCCCCGTTCGTCGTGTTTGGGTATGGATCTCTTATTTTCAAGGCAGGTCTTTGCTTCATCTGCTAGTACAAGCCGGAAATAAGGACATTCTGGATTACAGCCTCCCCCATATGTGATATGTCAGGGTAAGCGATACCGTTTGTTTCTTGGTACCGAAGCCGACTCGCCTTACCGACCACACTAGTCTCTGGCTACCTGAAAGGCTTTGTTCGCCGCTTTGCCTTAAAATCGTGTGACCATCGGGGGACACCAGAGGTAAGTCCACTACCGATTATGTTCCCATGAGTCTGGTGACGACGCCGACCGTTTCAAAGCATCCTGGACGTGTGGTAACGATAATCCACAAAGAAGACTGGGACAAAATCGCCACGTCTGTGGGTCTCTTTCTCTTCCTCTCTTTCGTGGAGGAACTAATTCACTCACCTTATTCTATGGTATATCTGATCTCGGAATCGTGCAGGATGCACCTCAAAGCGATGAAATTGTGTGGGGTAGGTACTTCCCTCCTCTGGTTATAGGGCAACCGAACATAGTAATATTGGTCAAACAGGCGTAGCGTTTACCATAGATCCGGTACACGTCGACGAAGTGCGCGATTACCTAGGTATGTCCGTTTTCCCTTTGAGATCCGGATCACCGAGAGTCCTTGCAGCAAACCGAGAGAGGGTGTGTCCTGCACATTATCTCCTCTTATCACGGACTTATGTGCTCGTGGGGCAGGACTACGCAATAGAAACCCTGGACGTTTATACTATCGAAAACGGCGCTGAGAGTGTGATTATACACCAAGTAAATGTTCGTCTGTTGTTGTCATCGAATGTGAACGCGTAATGACATGCGATGCACATTCTGCAGTGCTACATTAGTCGTCCAGATCATCCCTCGTTTGGTATTTCTGATACAAGCCTCTTTTGTAGGCAACTCGTTGATTGTTCGTGCAACTACAGTTCGATCTGAACCTCTGGATGCTCTTGCGATAAGCATTTGGCGCTCGGTTGGTTTTGCGGGTCGTAACAAGGCAAGTTTTTCCTCCTCTACCTTGACGAAAGTCACATAATGACATCGCTGTTTTCACACCAGGATTATCTATATCAACTAGCTGATAGCATGCGCGCGCTGGCACCTGCATCGTACGACGCACACTTATTTACCCTCGAGGTAGGATTTCTGTTCTCCTACTTTACATCATCAAATCGAACAATGATACCTATTACGTTTCGCTGCAGAGCAAGATTAGACAATTGGACCGAGAGTACGGGGAGAACATCCTGTGTTCTCGGAGACGTCCAAGATCATTCGGACACCTCCAACTACTTTTCCGAAAAGTGGTTGGGTTCGTGTTCTCGGTGTAATTGTTGATCTAACTTCTTTCCTCTTATTTTATCTTCTATTTTTTCCGCTGTCTTGTATTACTATAACAGTATTATTGTTTTGAAATGCCTGTATTATAATCCCAGCGTATATGTCCGTGATTTGTATAGATCTTGATATATTTCGTAGATTCGTTCATATTACTCACGGTAAATGGCGCCAACGAGAATGGAAGATTGCTTGTCCTTGCTGGATGGAGAGATTTCCCTTGTCTAACCGCTGGTAGCTTCAATTCTTGATGGTCTACGTGATCATTCATTTCACCTTGAACAATCAGGGTAGTCTCATATGCATCCTCACTCTGCAGACGCGTTCAAATTTCCAAGCGCTCCGAGGGCCTACCCGATCTCCTATCCAGTCACTCGATTGCAGTTTCATTGTCGTTTTTTTTAGTCCTTGTTCACTCACACCACGACTATTCGACGGGATAATGTCCAAGCGCGGCATATATTCCTCATCCCGACGCGCGCCCCTAGAGCCTAGTATTTGTACTCGAGGGATGAAACAGAGAGCATCAGTGGTCGGGGTTAACACAAAACAGCTTGTACACCCTACCAACAAATGTCATAAAGAGGATATCAAAATTTATGATCAGAAAGCTATTTGTGTGTAATCAACGTATTTTGCGACTGTGAACACGAACATACGAAGCTCTGCCCGAAAAACTCGATAAACTTTCGCCTCTGACGCGTTCACGGTCATGCGTGACTACTTCGTTCATGGTCCATCTATAGAGCACGCGTATGCATGCCAAGAAAGAAAGCAAAGATGCCGAACAAGATTCGCGCAGCTAGTCCTTCCAGCGCCCAACTATCTCCACCCATCGTCACCCATATCCTGCACCAAGACGGAGTTTGGCGTCGAACCCTAAATGGATACCAACGAACTGACGACCCGTGGCGCCATTGCAATGGTGGCCAGTGCTGTCTTGTCCCGAAAAAAAAAAAAGTGCTTGCAGGAACGATGAGCACGCCACCGCAGTTCCAGCATACTAAACGGCTGGGGCAGGTCAGCCGGCAGAGGCCAGAAGGAAGTACGTCTATCTAGTTTGAACTTTGCATGAAAATCTCTCCGTTCGCTGACCGAGCATTGTATACGTCGAACTCCGTGAAATTGACCGTGCGTACGACCGAATAAAATCTGAGAGACCCAGGTATTAAAAATGTTGAAAGAGTGGTATACAGCGGTATTCAAACTTGGGCCGCTGCTCATGGCTGATCGCCTCTTGCGATAGGCTATATTATGTACCCATGATGACGGCAAGGTCGGAGTTCAACGAATCCGACAAATTGTGTAGGCTGCCAATCGATTCTCTATTTTTTATCGAACCAAATGCTTATATACATACATATATACAATATAAACAGGTTTTTTTCAGTCTCGACGATATACATCTTTCGCCCTCCTTTCCTCCCCCCCCCCCTCGGCGAGGGTCCCTACGCACACACGACCCCCCAGCCCTCATAATCCACCCTCCCCTCCTGCACCGCCAACAACCGCTCTCGAAGCGCCCTCCCTACGGGACCGAGCCCGTTCTTCTCCCCCGGGTACGTCGGCACGCGAATCTCGTCCTCGCCTTCGTCCGATCTAAGTCCACAACACGAGCCAGTCAGTTCAGTTCAGTTCAGTTCCAAACGCGCGGGGGGGACGCACTCGAATCCGATTCGATGCACGGCAGCCACGATCGCAGCCGTCCCGACGCACAAGACCTCGCGCAACACGCCCTCCTCGGCCCATCGTTTCAGCTCGTCGACGGTAAAGGATCGTTCGGCGGGGACGATCGCTCGCCCGATCGTCTCCTGGAACGCGGGGTCCGCGAGGAGGACGAGACACGACGCGCGCGTCACGCCGGGCAAAATCGTACCGTCCAACGAGGGGGTCCATACGTCCAGCCCTGATTTCCAGAACCCAAAACGTTAGTCACGGGACGGTGAAAGAACGCGCGGGGGGGGGGGGGGGGGGGAAAAAAGCGGGAGGCGGACCGCCCCCGGCGGGGCTGCCTGGCCCGACCAACCCGTCCTTCCCCCCC
>JBBPMM010000053.1:17862-92412 GCA_038090335.1 Solioccasus polychromus
GACGGCAGGGCAGCCGCGCGCTCGCGAGCGCCCGGGCGCAGAGAAGGGAGGGAGGGGGGGGGGGGGGGGGGGGGGGGGGGGGGGGGGGGGGGGGGACGGAAAAAAGCCGGAGACGTACCGTCCCCGGCCGGTCTGTCTAGCACGACGAACACGTTCATCCCGCCCGCTTCTGTCACACGTCGTTCCTTGCCAAAGAGCCACAGCACTTGATCAAACCCCCGCGCCGCCGCCGCGCGCTGTGAGACAAAAGTCGGAGCATAGTTGCCCCCGACCTTGTGTGCGCCTGTGCCGCCCGGCCACGCGCGTATGACGTCGCTCGAGCCTAGGAACGAAACGGGGCGCGGGAAGTAGGGGCCACTCGGGGATGCGAGGATGTAGAGCAGTGCGTGATCTGAAGCAGCCACGCCCAGCGCTGATCGAGTCTTGGTAAGCGAGCGCGTAGGGAGGACAGATGGGGAACATACCGACGCGCGTCCCAATGATGGTCGGACGGAGGTAGAGAGAATGTCCCGGCTCCGTCGGGATCCATCGCTTTTCGACCTGGACGAGACGCTTGACCAGCTCGAGAACGGCGTCGCCGTCAATCGGCTGTCGGACGGTCAGAAGCGGACCTCGGGGGATACGGACAAGCGCTCACGGGAAGTGCCATGCGGGCGACAGAGCGCTCCAGCCGCCTCATATTAAGATCGGGGCGAAAGAGGCGGACTTTGCCATCATGTCCCAGATAGGCCTACGGCCAAATTAGACGTCGTTGAGTCATTGGCAAGGAGCGCACCTTCATCCCCTCGAACACGTTGGCACAGTATTGAAAGCAGGACGAGGCGGGATCAAGCGTGAGAGGTGCATAAGGCTTGATCTCGGGTGCAGACCAGCCCGTGGCAGGGTGGTACGTTGCGATGGCCATGTGGTCGGTAAATATCTGTCAGTCCCGTCAGCAGCGTCGGACGTGGCGACATGGGCGACACTCACCGCGCCAAAGGGGAGATTGCTGAGATTCGGAAGGGGTTTGAGGCTATCGATCAGCGTAATCGACAGCTTAGAAACCTTCGAGGGTCAGTACGAGTATTTTACTGCACGAATGCACGTACGTCGAGCGGTGCGACACCCTCGCCAGTCACGCCAGGTTTGTACGACATCTCTATGGTCATGGCAGAGGATGGAGGGCGACTCTGACTCGACGGATGATTTTTACCTCACCCGGTCGAGTCACATTTCATGTTTTACGTGTATCGGGCAGACGGACAGGCAGCAACGTGAGAATGTATGGGAAACCCAAATCTACGTCAGCCTCAGTACCGCTACGCTCTCGACGTGCGCAGTCTGGGGGAAAAGATCAAACCCCCGCAGACTCTCTAGCACATACCTCCCTCCACCCACGCCTGCCTCTTCTGACCGCTTGAGAATCATGCCCACGTCCCTTGCTTGCGTGTGCACATTGCAGCTCACATACACGACCGTGCCGGCCCCAAATGCAAGGAGCTGTTCTACGAAGCGTTCATCGCACCCCTTGCGTGGAGGATCGATAATTACGGCCGTGTTTGCACGTGGAAAGTCGTGCACAGTCGCAAATATATCAGACGCGTCTCCGGCCATGAACGTGCATCGGTCTGGAGGGAGATCGTTGAGCACGGCATTGGCAGTGGCAGAACGAATCGCATCGGCAGACAGTTCGATGCCAGAAACTTTCGTAAAATGGGGGGAGAGGAGGATGGAAAAGAGGCCGCTTCCACAGTAGGCATCAACAAGGTGCGTGGGCGTGCAAGTGGCGCTAGGTGGAAAGATGGCGTCCCGGACATAGTCGGTGAGCGGGACGAGGATGGAATTGTTGTTTTGGAAAAAGGCGTGCCCAGGAAATTCAAAGTAGGTGTTGCCGACACGCTCCCGCACGGTCGCTTTGTGGTCAGTGATGCAAATGTGTTGCGCGGGGTCGTCTGGGGTATCGGTGAGGTCAATGGGGTTGGACCTGTCGAGCGAGTCGCGAAGGAGGAGCGATACGCCCTTCTTATAGGACCATATGTTTCTGATCCAAGTCAGTGTGGAGGATAAAGAAGTAGGGCAATGCTCACTGGATGATGTTTTCGCGTATTGGGCCCAATGCTCTGTTGAGCACTGGCGTGGCGATAGGACATTCCTGTACAAGGTGGTGAGAAGACGATAAGACTCAGGCACACAACAGACCTCGATATCAATCACCGACTTTTTTCCGATCTGGTTGAACCCAATCTTCAGCCAGTCGGGCTTGCCCGTGACAGAGACATCATCGCGTGCTTTTTTTGGAGGGGCTTCGAAATGTGGGGTTATCTTTGTGCGATACTGATACTGTTTTGGAGAACCGATGGTGGGGAGGACCGTCGGTAGCGCACCAGGGGACAGGCCTATGCACACATGAGCGAGGGAGGAACAAGGAGCGACACGTCTTGCCTGAAAATTTTTCGTACGCCTTGACGACGACGTCGCGTTTTATTTCGAGCTGCTTTTCATAGGAGAGCATCTACGGCGGGCTGAGTGGCATTCGATCGGTACTGGACGACGCACCTGATACTGGCATCCCGAGCACTGGCCAAAGTACCTGCACTGTACCCTACTTTTGTCTCTCAGATCTGTGTTTGGTTCGATGATGGTGACGAGGTCGGCAAAGGAGTGTAACCGTGCGCTACGGTACACGCGTACGCGTATGCGCTCGCCAGGGAGGGCAAACGGTGCGACGATGACCCACGACGAGCGGGGCGCGGGCCCGAGAGCGAGCGCCTCACCGCTCGACGAGAGACGGTCGACGACGACATCGACTTGCTCGCGAAAGTGGAATGGGTCGTTCCACTCAATGTCGTCCTGCTGTGCACGATGGACGGCGTCGGTGCCAAGGAGGGCGCAAACATCCCGCCAGAGGACGTCGTCGTGCGAGCAGGGTTCAATCTGGCGACGTCGATTCTTGCGGGGTCGTTTCGGCTGGGGTGCAGGGGAGACGGACGGCCGAGATCGCAACGACATGAACAAACGCCGACAATGTCCAAGAAAAGTCATCGCTACAAACAAATCCTTGGTTGACAAAGGACACTGCCCATTTGGAGAACGCTGCGGACACATTACATTACTGTAGTGATATTTCCACTCTTAATCTAATCACATTATATAAGCAGCGTTTCAAACCTGGCTGTTCGTCCGATCGACCCTCTCTGACCACGACCACTGAGAAATGTCCCCCTCCTTCATCCATCTGCTATCTCATTCACCACCAAATACAACTGAAGAACCCATCGACTCCCCAGAGTTCTGGGCGAAAATCGCAATCAGCACTGTCCTCGTTCTCGCTGGTGGTGTCTTTGCTGGGTACGCTCCAAGTTCGCGACCATACACTGTGCTCACCTCTGTATCAGCCTCACCCTCGGGCTCATGGGTCTCGACGAACTCCACCTTCGTGTGCTTGCTACATCCTCGGAAAACTTGTCCGAAAAACAAAACGCACAAAAAGGTGCTGCCTCTTTCCCAACATACGTCTCCCCCTTCTCATCCCTGACAGTCCTGAGTCTTATGCACAACAAACGACATTGGGTCCTCGTCGTCAGTACCTTGCCGCTTGTTGCGTACCGCATCCGTGCTCACACACCGCCAGGTCCTTCTGCTAGCCAACGTTGTCCGTACACGTTTCCCTTGTCCACCACTTTTTCCGTGCTCAGCCTCGCCAGATCATCAATGAAAGTTTACCCATCTTCTTGGACGGTGCCGTAAGTCACATGACGTTTGTACGTCCTCGGCTTCACGTGTGTTCGCTTATTAGATTGGTGGTGGTATTGCTGCTGTCGCCATCTCCACGACTGCTATTGGTGCGGCCGCTTGTCTTTTTGTCTTCCCACTTGCCTAATCCACGTCAGTCATCTTTGGGTATGTGTGGTCGCCCATTGCCCTCTTTGTCTCACTCCAATGCCCGTGCCAACTTACACCACAGAGAGTACGTTTGTCCCACTTTTAGTTGGTTGGCAATGTTAAATCTTGGCTAGAATCATTCCACAAGCCGTTAGCGTGAGATACGGCCTCGCAATCGGCGCTCGTTGCGCTCCGTTTGTTCTCTGTCTAATGTACTTGTTTGGTACGTCGCACTTCTTGTTTGTTCAGGCACGCTCATTGAATACACCAGCTCCAATTGCCTGGCCCATTGCGAAATTGCTTGACAATATTCTTGGTGTAGACGAAGCTCACACGTACAGAAAAGCGGAACTAAAGTCTTTTCTTCAATTTCATCGGACCGGCGAAGAACCCCTTCGTGACGATGAAATCAGCATCCTCAATGGCGTCTTGGAACTTAGCGCGAAAAACGTGGAAACCATCATGACCCCTATCAAGGTATGCCGCTCCCCGATGCTCTGCTGCGCTTGCTCACGTGCACTTATTAGGACGTCGTAACGCTGTGTGTGGATACCATTTTGGATCACACGACCGTGGACGCCATGCACGTTCATCCTCCTCGAGATAATGCCCCTTCTGACCGTCCAATCGCTTTTCAGACTCAATAGCGGCTACTCGCGCATTCCTGTACATGAACCTGGCAATCCACTTGCCTTTCGAGGGCTCCTGCTCGTCAAGAAGGTCGTTTTTCCATTCGAAATGATGTCATTTCGATGCTCATCTAGGTCCAGCTCCTCGCGTACGATCCTGCAAAGGCGCTTCCCCTATCGCATTTCAAACTTTCGATTCTACCTGAAGCACATCCCTCTATCAATTGCTTTCAAGCCTTGGACTACTTGTACGTCGTCCCCACTCGGTCCCAATTGGTGTTGTCTCACGTCAGAAAAGTCAAACTGGACGTGCGCATTTGTTACTAGTGAGTCAGACACCTGGGCTCGCTGGTGGAGGTATTGGCGTGGTCACGCTCGAAGGTAAGGTTGCCCGTCATGTATCAGCCTATCTCTTATCACGGTTGTTTCTGTGTGATGCATAGATATCATCGAGGTAAGTACCGCCTGCGTGAGATTTACTCGGTGATTCTGATCAGTGGTATGTGTATGCGTGCCTTTTGCTATTGCACGGATAGGAAATCATCTCGGAAGAGATTATCGATGAGACGGATCAGTATGAAGACAATCAGAGCAGGCGGTGCGCAAACCGGCTCACGAACGCGACCGTGATGCGGGGGTACGTGTTTCTCGTCGTCATATCCCGGTTTTGTACGCTCACGTGCGTATCACGGACAGGATCGTCGAACGGGAACGCAGTCTGACGCGCGCTGCGTCGTTTGAACGCACACCGCTATTACCTTCGACCCCGCTAATGTCGCCCCAGGTCCCACATCGCACGCCTTACCAGCAGGCGCAACACCAAGCACAGCAGCAGTTGGGGCACCAGCAACAGCAACATTTGAACGGGCACGCGAGGGAGGGGCCGGTATACCAGCCAATGTCGTTGAGATATGGCGCCGTGAGTCAGACGCCCAAAAGCTAACCCTGGGCTCGCCCGGCGGGGTGAACGTGGCCATTTGGGTTCTCGCGTCCGCTTGATGTAGTAGCTGTATTCTTGTAGTCAAACCTGTGTTTTCTTTCCTTATTTTGGCTTTTGGATTACTTGAATAGCGTCAACCCACCATAAGCGAAAGGTCCTTGTTCACCACCGTTCCCCACCCGACTGTCAAAGTGTAATCGCTACACCCCAGACGATGACTGGTACCACCGCATGGATATGTTACGCCATGATCGCCATCGCCAAACTGGGATTTGGGACAAATCAGTCTTCGGGAATCGTGGGGTTAGTGCTGACGATTTGCGCTCCTCCACCGTATCTCCTCGCTCCCTCCGCGCCCATAAGTACGACCATGAAGTACCTCTGCCGTGTCCACCAACTCGGATCCGCCAGATCCTCTCCTCGACGATGTGTCGTCACAGCGGCGACTTGGCGCAAAGGTAATGGATAGGAACGTGCGGTAACATGGATCCGCATTATTAGAGCATCGTCGAGTGCGCTCTCAGGCCGGCGTCTGGTGAAGAAAAAGGATTGGTGGCTTAAGCGAGGAAGTTCGAGAGGCGAGTTTGTGAATGGGCGTCTCGCTGACGCCAAGGGAAACACGAACGGCAGTCATATGCGCCTGTGCGACTGTGGCCCTGAACCAGAGTCTCGGTTCGGAAGTCGCCGATAAAAGAATCGAACCGAGGAGGGAGGACATGCCCATTGTTGCGGGAAGTCATCCTCCGGTGAATCACACGTTCTGCAGTGTGGAAAGAAGCGCGCGCCTAAAGTTGCCCTCATTTATTTGGCCCGTTGTTTTGGGTAGGAACGCCTCCTCCCATTTGGCCGGTAAGTGTAAAGTTCATCCAAACGAGGTGAAATAACACTACCGTCTAACCATACTCGGGGCTGAAAACAGGGGACCGAATAGCGATAGTTACGTGGTGCAAAACTTTTTATCTTTTCTGTGCTGCGAGCGCGTGGCAAGCAAACTCTGGCAGAAAAAAAAAAACGATGCTTTTCGACCATCTCTTCCATCCTTCATGGCCCTCAAGCCAAATCATGACCTGCTTGGCATCGCCCTCACCCAGTTCCTCATTTTGAGCGTCGCATGGACGTTCTTCGCTGTCGTCGAGCTCCGTGCTGCGCTACCTCTGCCGGATAGTGCCGCCCTCTGGGTGAACGCGAATCCTACAGAGACGATGGTCGTCGTTACGATCGTTGCCACCATCATCAGCTCCGTGACGCTGAGGTAAACGTCTTTTGCGTTCGAGTAGCGCCAGTTCTTGCTTAGTGCTCCGCGCGTGCAGTTGCTTTACAAGAGCGTCCAAACATGCTCTCAGACAGTACATTCGCTCCCAGAGGTATATATCCCTCGCCGACCTGAGCATGGGCGTCGCAGCGGCGAACGCATCGTTCAGCTTCAGGAGCAGACGCAGATACATCGGCCCGGCATTTGGAACTTTTCTCATCGCGGCCCTGTTTGGATTAGTGAATTCCGCGTATGTCTGCGCGTATCCTCTCGGCGTTGGACGACGCTGATCGTACTTTTTGATACTCAGCTGGACCACGTTCCTCAACCCAACTCTGGTCAACGTATTCGTCGTTATGAACGGCGAGGAGCTGGACCTGGGTAACCTGGCGTTCGACGCCGTGCTTGGTGTGGATATGAATAATACCTTTGTATTTTCCAATGGGACTCTGGTTACGCAGCCAGGTGATGTGCCGTCGTCGTTGCAGAGAGAGAGATGTCTAATCGTGCCCTTGTTTAGATTCGTCCAATTCCCTCACCTCTCTCGCAATCACTGGTGGGATGACCAACGCGGCTGCGTTTGCATCCGGTCGAGCCGGCATCCTTAATTACAATAATGTTACATACAACGTATCCACTGGTGCGTGCTTCTAGGATGCGAGTCCGACAGATGGCAGACGGCCCCTTCAGGTGGAATTCTCCCAACGGTCGCCGAGTACGGCAGTACCGAAACCGTCAATCCGACATTGATATCCGGATCTGCCGCTTCTTTCGGCGGCGGTCCCGTTCCAATGAACTTGAAAGCGAGCTCTGGACTATCAGGAATCTCTCGCATCTATAGTATCACTCAACAAGGCCTGACGGCCAACGTTTCTTGCTCCAATTATACAAACCCCGCTGATTGGTATCCGGTCGAGGTCGAGGCTATCTCTGTGAACGCGACCTATTCGATGGACGGTTTTATGAGTGGTGTCTTGCCGATAGTAAATACCACGTTACCACGCATGAACTGCAACTCGAGTACGTGTACATTGATCGTTCAGATTATTCATTTCCGCCGACAAAGTTTGTTTTAATAGACGTGAAAAACGATGGGATGATTTCTTCGATAGCTGCGATCAATTTCAATAATAGCAATTACCTCGCGTCGGTCGTGTGCCCGTATACGTGGTTGGACGCTGCAAACTTTGGAAAGATCGGTGCGTCGGGAATTTTCGCTTATTGCCGGCGACGACGGGCTCGCTGACCCGTTCGTTAGTCGTGTATCACAACGGAGTCGGCAAGTACTCATCCCTACCTCCGACGATCTGCGAGATCGAGCTTCTCCTCACCCAATCGTCTGTGCAATACGTCAATCAGATGGTGACTGCGATCGTGCAAAACGTGACGACGATCCCACAGCAACATAACCTCAACTTTTGGGTGACGCTGACGATCGAGCTAAATGAGTGGGGGTTTCAGACGGCGCACCTGAACTCGCTGGGGAACATGCTCTTGTCGTTGCTGACTTCTGGGTCGGCCGCGTTTGCAAACACGCCCGTACAAGGCTACCACTTGTTTTTGGTGAGTGGTTATCGGTTCGGCTGGCGACAACGTTGGTTCATGTCGCACTAGCAGGAGTACTGGAAGGGCGTGG
Organism: Solioccasus polychromus; assembly: GCA_038090335.1. NCBI lineage: Eukaryota > Fungi > Basidiomycota > Agaricomycetes > Boletales > Boletaceae > Solioccasus > Solioccasus polychromus. The sequence goes on from JBBPMM010000053.1 coordinate 26,181, forward strand.
TCGAAGTCGCGGGGACGGTAAGCGCCTTTTTTTTTCTTTTTCACGCGCGTCGTCCTGACGGAAACGATCGCATCGTAAGGCGCTCCGTTCCGGATACACCGCCTACCCGCAAAACGTGACCTCGATGCAAACCCCCGTGCGCGGCACTCAAAACATCACGACCATGGGTTGGTCCTTTGACAGCAAGATCCGCGTCTACGCGCTCGCGCCCATCACCCTCACTGCGCTGCTCACCTTCGCGGCCATCGCGTACGCGTTGTATCACATTCACCTGGCGGAGGGGCGGGCGGCGAACCAAGGGGAGGGCAAGCGCGGGGAGGACGTGTTGTACGACGGGCCGCTGGGGCGGATGATCGTGCCGCATACGGCGATCGAGACGTTCGATGCGTCGGATCCGATCCACCTCATCGTTGCCTCGGCTGCGCAGCAGCTTATGCCTGGGTCCGGGGGTGAGACGCGGAGGTATTGGGATCGGTACGAGGAGTCGATGGTGTTTTTCCATTTGGAACGGGGAGACAGAGAGTTGGGCGGTCGTCAATAAGGTCGGGAATTATTGGACTTGGGATCTTTGTAATCGTATACTAACTACCTGGGGTATGTGTTTTTTCTTTTCTTTTCTTTTCTTTTTCTTTGGGAGGATGGAGCGTATTTGCCTATGGGTTTGTTTGGTATTTACGGTGAATGGTATAATGCATTCAAGACTGGAGCTCTTGAGGTTATCCGATGATCAAGCCTTGCTCGTGTCGAACCCTTTTCAGAAAGCTACCTTTCAACGATGTTTTGTAGATATTTTTTTCCAAAAGCATGATAGACACCTCGAGGTCAGGATGCGAGAAGGCTCGAAGTGAAAAACATCGACGATCGACGCGCTGGGAAACTGCACTTCTGCCGACCTTTGCGGATGCGCTCCTCGTGCGTGGTAATCCTCATGATAATTCTAGAGTTATTGAGGGTGTCCGAGAATACTGCATAAAATTACCTCGGATCCACATGAAGACATGGCTGCGTACGGTTTTCTGTCGAGAATCTACGGCCTAAACGTTTCGAATGGCTGGGTGGCCCCCTCTACAGTTTCTTGGAGCACGGCGGCTGTAAAGAGCTAGACTCCAGTCGACGTGGTACGAGACTAATATTCACCTGTAAGGAGGGATTAGACTACATACAGGTGAGTAAGGAATATAATAGCATTACGTAGAATATGCTTACCTCCAGTCGACATGGCACGAGACTGGAGGGAAAAAGAGTGTAGTCCCGCGTCGCGCTAGGTAACGCTGATGTCCATAAAGGGCCCGGGAAAGGTAATGAGTGTAGGGTAAGAAGGTACTACTAAACGGGCTGATCTCCAACAAAGTTCACCGTGACCATGCACTGATTTATTTCTCTCATCGTGCCCGGATCCGAACTTTGTCGACGCTTATGCCTTTGTATTGGCCTCTTCTCACAATTCGTCTGCGACTCCCCATCCCTTGCAATGTCGATCTGGTGCTCCCAATGTGAAGAACATTGCTAGACTGCGCGGTATCCATCATTCTAGCATATGGTCGCATTGAAACTGCGATTGAATGGATGGAGCATCAAGACCTCGTTATCCACTCACTATTTGTTCGAGGCTCGTGGCGAGTTGCGGTCGCCAATTCCGAACTTGCTGGACGATTTGGGGTACTCTCGTCGGGCCTCGTGAATATTACAAGACGCCGTGCTTACTTCGAGCGTGCTATCGAGGAAAGAAAAACTTTTAGGCCATGTTTGCTCGCTGCCGGTATTTGAATGATTATTCTTATCCAAGTCATTCTCCCAACTCCGTGACCGGCCGTATTTCTTTACGCAGGTTGCCCGGGCTGCGATATGTTTATCGTCGATTTCCAAACCTGAATAAACCCGTAAGACGGCCTGCTAGATATCATCAGAGATAACTTACAGACTCTCCGAATTGACATCAGGTTGGGCCGACAAATTCAAGTACCGGAGTTGAACCAGATTCTACCAGAACTATCGCAAGCCCTGTTTTTGGCGATGTTCGCCGAGTTTATGGCCAGCTACGCAGTATCCATGGTATCACCACAAACGAGTCGTTCGCCGTACATGCAGAACCTTGAACAACTGCCACGTATCTTCTGGACCTAACTCAGCTTTCGAATCACTGCCGGTCCATACGGCCGGTATTTATAATGTCCCTGATGCAGAACAGTGTATTCTCGATTCGAAGCTAAACGTCTGACACAGGAAGGTAGGTAACGTAGACGCCAGGGGGGAGTATCCATCACAACGTGATTGGTGGAAGAGACTTTTGGAACGCAACCACAGTATGCTACATCGAACCTGGAAACTGCACCGAGAGAAAGACGGCTTGGGAAGAGGCGAAGAGGGCTGTGGACGCTTCTCGCAACTATCGGCACAACCGACTCGTCCGATACAGTCAGGTCGACCCCAGTTTGGATTCGTTTAGTCCGTCTGATAGGGTGTGGTCAGTGCCCACGCCTCGACGCATTGAAGAGATGCTGCTTGCTGGCTACAAGAGTACCACTAGCCCCATCTGAAGATTGACAATCGCTTCTCTCGTCCCGAAGTCGATTGAGGGTGTGTGCAAGCAGCTCGGTCAGCTCGGAAATGTGTCTGTTCCAAACTCGAGGGGCGCTGCACAGGTGCTACACAGTGTAATGAATGGTCTCCGTCGACGAAATGAATCAGACATGCGGTGGGCTCCATGATTCTATATCGTTCTATAAAATACGTCAATCATCAGTAAGCCCAATCTCTGCATACAGTTGCTGGACACTTCTCGGTCGAGAAGCTCAAGGGCAACGAGTTGTCTTTACCCTCGCATGCAGCTTACGCTTGACATGATTTATTTAATTAATTCCGGCCAACTGGCTACAGATGCAGGATCAATGGTACTCTTACACTGTGCATGTTGAGTAGACCACATGTCCGAAACGACCAACGGGAATAAGGGCAGAGACGGAAATAGAAGGGGAAAGGGACGGAAATAAAGACAGAAAAGATTTCCGCCGACTGATATGAACCGACACGGCCACGGCGACTTTCGTTTTCAAACTTGAAATGCATTCGTCATGTGCTCCACGCGGTAAGCGTGCTTTGGAACCCGTCCAGATTATCAGCTTGGTTAACGACGCCGTTTTGACCCACGCTGAGTTGATAAGTGGAACCGACGGTAGAGAGGCTATACACGGTTATGTTTGACTCCGAATCGATATCGAATATGTGCGTTTGACATGAGGAGGGTGTGATGCAGGTCTGAGTGTAGTTCTGAAAACGGCATCAGATGAGGAGATCAAGTATCCCCAGGTTGTAACTTACTTGGTAAAAACTGTAAAAACCAGCACCTGGGATGACGTTGGTCGTATTTCGAGGTGATGTGGGATCATACACTCACCAAAGAGGATTATGTTGGAAGAAGATTGAACATTCATCGCCCAAGACATGTTTATGCTGCTGGAGAACGTAGGGTCATGATAAGTAGAAGAGGAATTATATGGCGCCGGAGGAGCAGGATCTGGCTGATAATAAGGCTAAATATTGCAGTAAATCATCAACTTTTCAAAAGGGAAATGCAAGTAAGACGATTACTGACAGTTTCCGTTTGAGCGAAGCCGATGTAATGGTTCTGAGCATTTACCAAGTTATACTGATATAGAACCGCGTGTTCCGCTGATATAGCATCTCATTGGCTCCGCCTTTCCAAGGTAATTAAGCTCAAAAGTGACTCACAAGCTGGAGCACGATCACCGTCAATATCAGAAAGTGTAAAGTACAGCTTACTCACAAGTTCCGATAAACCAAACAGGTCCCGCGGATTCAGAAAGGATGCCGCGTCCAGTAAAGATCGAAACCAATGGAGAAGAAACATTTGAATCTAGATCATGATCTGCAGTCCATACCCAGGTCCCCTAATCGTTCCATGAAGGAAGGCGTTGGAATAAGAGTCAATTCCGCGTACCTCAAAGTATGCACTTGAGCCAGAGGTCAGATGAATTCCCAAGAAGGCAGCCTGGCATGAGGTGTTCGTTGAGCCAGACGGGCAATTTGCATACTGCATATTAGTGCCCACAGCTAGAACACTATATTAGTTGGTGGTGAAGCCAAAAGGCACTATCGCACAGACCTCCTCCAAGTCTGTAAATAACAGATGAAGTAAGTATCATAGTAATTCAAACATACTTACCGGACGTGACTATCCCAAAGGCCGGCGGCGCCTTGCTGGCCAGAAGGATCTTGGACATTCCACTCGAGGACTATTGCACCAGGAGCTGAAAACGTTTGGCAGCTATCGTGTTAAAATAGTATCCTGCTTACCTGGGCCTGCCGTGGAGAATATGATGTCACTGATCTCCAAGACTCCTTGGGAACCAGCGGACCCTGCTTGTACAACAACGCGTGGGTTGGCCTGAGATTGGAAATTGCTGCCTCCTCCAAGAATAACGGACCATGCTTCCCCAACAATCTGAGTTCCAGCAGGAATGGTAATCGTATCTGTAACGTAATATACGCCTGCATCAAAGAATATTATCATGCACCCAGCATACTACCAGACAAATGCGTTGAGATAGCGGCTACCATATTTTTTCATAGATGCAACCGTACCTGATCGAAAACGTTTTGAATCGCGGCAGTGTCGTCCGTCTTCCCATCACCCTTAGCACCTTGACTCTTGACGCTGATGATCTGACTAGTGGCGTAATCCGCGTACTGAGGGTGTCCTTTCCCAAAGATTTTACCCGAGCTATCAAGGAGCATCGATGGTTTGTTGGTTGACACCAAGTTGCTCTGTGTCCAGGTCTTCTGACCCCCAGTTCCGGAATAAACATTTCCTTGGCCCCATGAAGCGATAGTAGTAGTACCACCAGCGAGGATAGTAGACCCATTGGCGACACCGACTGCCGTTGGAACATTCGTGAGTTTGATGTTATTCAAGACCAAGGAGTACGGAAGGGTGCCGTTGCTTGCGGCAGATGCTTGAATGAATACAGTCGTGTTTGTCACAACCGCATCAATAATGGCTTCGGAACCGACTCCCTGGATAGCCATATAAATAATATGAAAAATGAGCAGAGACAATTCACTTGTTCCGCTACCGTGTCCGAACCAACAGCCAAATCAAAGCCAACCTATGGAAGAACATTAGACAGGCTCTCCATGGAGGACATGTAAAGTTAGCTTACCTGACAATTATTGATGATTACGCCCTGAAATGTGAACCCTGGAAAGTATGCCTGTCAGAAGTTCAGATCCATTCAATAGTAAAGTAACATACCCCAGTTCCAAATACCCGATATAGCTATGGGTGCATGACGAGTCCATCGATATACACACCAGAGGTCCCACTCACCAATGTTGGCATTATTGACAGAGAGATTGCGAACAGTGAACTGTTGGTTTCCAACTTCAATACCGATATTTCCTGAGCGAAAGTTTGTTACTCCGTTCATTCGTTGAAGGTTATCGATTACCTCCATTAAAGACGATATCTAGTGAGGTGTAAATGTCGCGTTACAAACAATAAGGACCACTCACCCCCCATAAAGCCACCACTGATGAGAAGTAGCGCACAAGAGTGTTAATCTAATCAAATGTTCCCGAGCGGAGGAAAAAGCTTGCCTTCCGTTTTCCATGAACATCCCTGTTACAGACATAAAAATAGTTCTAGGAGAACGCTGTCTGTCTTCCCACCTTGATGCTGAGTTCCAGACGCGGTAGACATCTCAACCACTACATTGATCAACGAAGTTGCCTGAGCCACCTGCCAATGTAAACCGGTTGCCGAGGTTCCGGAAGGAATCTGCCTTAAGTCGATGACCAAGTTCCGGACAGAGCGGAAGCTACATTCAACATGGTTCAATGATGAACGATGTAAGGCGGTGAATGATCCGTACAAGTTATTTTGATTGATAAACCATTGAGCACCATAGCCATTGGGAATGTAAGGGTCGGCGTCTGTTTTGCTTTAGATTTAGAATCATGACATCATAATAAGATCTGGACGGACCAATTACTGCAAACCCAGAAAAATTTGAGTTCGCCAGAAGAGTTGGGGGATTCTTAGCATCCCCGATCATTTGTGTGTAGTAGGAGGTGTTTATAGCTGATGATACAAGATAGGTACTAATTATGAGTCAGCGCAGCGTACATGCAAATGAAAGTCAATGGATTACCCTTGAGGAAAGTAGATGATTGCAGGAGAGAGACTACAATTTCGGATTGGTCACAAATCGTACGTCGATAACGACTACATACGTTGACGAGGTGCAGGAACCTCCGCCGCAGCGATCGCCAGACGACATGGCCGAACTGCGGACATGAAAATCAATGTTACTTCGGCGAAAACATCAAAAACTGACTTAATCGATGCCGTATCGTCAGTAACGCCATCACCCTTTGCGCCATAGTCCTTGACATTACGAAAAACTTGGTACGAACCCGGACTGGGATTGTAAGGGGACGTTCCCTGGTGTTTGATTGTCTCGAGCCAGTATGGGTCAGTTGGCGATGCCGTGCCGCCTCCAAGAGGAGCTGAACAAGAAGAGCCGAGGCCAGAAACAGTTCGCGGACACAAGACTGTGCTGAGAATGAACAATGCAAAACAAAACCGCATGATTGCAGACAAGGTGAAGAGAAGAGGGTAAGGCGAAAAACGTGGGGGAATATCACCCTTATATCGGTTCAAATGCCTTGAGTGCAAGCGAAGTCATCATGCACACCCGATAGGGGTGTGGGAGAATGAAGAATTGTGAGCACGGGGTATCCATCCACATCATGATGAATCGGTCCCAGGTTAGGACCGTCGTCATCAGCGGGCAAGACACAGAGCATATTTGGTTCCGGAAATCGAGTGCCTTCCGTGACCCTCACGTCAGTGACTATTCTGTAGGTTGGATTGCAGCGGCCCATTCTTCTGTGACGCGGAAGAGACGAAATTAATGAAATTAGGCTGTCAAAAGAACGTGGCCGATACGTGCGTCCTGGAAGAAGAGTGGATCGGAAGTCAATCTGATTATGTATCAAGAGGAAGATCGTACTAAAGAGTTGTCGGTTTCCCTCCAGCACCAGAGACCTAAAGAGCTAACGGGGAAGTTCTGGGGATCATTAACGTGAAAGGTTTGTTGCATAAAAAAAGCATTTGAGTTATTCAATTACTTGCACGGATCGTCTTGGGTTCGAAGGTCCGATAGAGGAAGATGCGGGGAAGAAGGAAATGGTTTGCAACCATCCGGATCTCAGTTACTGGGTCAATAAGGCCTTCATTGTTCGTATAGGGCGGAACGACCGTGTCGTCTTTAATGAATCCCGGTATGACAAGGTGACAACCGACCTCAGCGAATCGACAGATAGGGAAGTGATCACGAGTCTCCAAGACTTTATCAATCTCACGTTGCCACGTCCTACGGTAGTCCCAGGGGGGTAGCCATGAGTATAAATGCGGTCCCATCGTGCATAATATGCCTAAAAGAATCGGCGGGCCTGTTCCACTACACCCCTTGGGAGGTACATCTAACGTACAAGTTTTATCGTGGACGAGAGGGGGAAGCCACCATGCAGTGCCGTCTCATCAGAACACTGAAATAACATGTTGTTAATGTGATACGCACCGTATACCTGCTCCTTGTCTTTACAGAACGCCTTTTTCGTGCATATGGCGATGTGCAAGAGAAACACAACAACCCAAAATTGCAAAGGCACTGTGATTTGATTCGCCGCGCAAAAGGCCGTGGATGCAGCTACTACCATCCTTGACCACTTCGCACCCTGGAATGTTATTACAAGCAACCCTTTTCCACTTGTAAGGGTGGCCCACCTCTCACTGGAAGAATTCTGCCTAAAAACGAGGCTTGAGGTAGGAAACCGCGCTAGCCTTCACAAGATTCATTGATTGATATCCTAGGAAGAAGACTTATTTTCATTTAGAATATTACTTTGGGCCCGTAAGGATGGGCTGTGTTGGCGAGTACGTCGGATGTAAGGTGCATGTTCTGGGGTGGCCCGACGTTCCATTAAATTACGTAAGACCCCGCTCCAGTGACTGAGAACAAGTTAAACGACTTGAGCCCTTGGCTTTTGAAAGTTGGGTGCGTTGGGTCATGGATTAAAACGCTGCTTATTCAAGATCAACCCACTTATTCTTGCATGTCACAAAACTTAAATTAATTTTTATAATTTATCCTGCCGGGATAAGAACCGACACGATGCTCTTCGAGATAGGGTTCCGCACAGGTAACACCGCAAGCAAAAAATCGAAACCCGCACCCGTACCTCCAACACCGTACCCGGTGCGGGTGCGGGTATACACCGACCCGTTAATGTAACGGTGTGCTGCGAACACCGTGGCGGGGCTGAACACCGCGGGTGCTGTATACGGGTTACACTAAGAAAATGATAATTACTATGAACTATGAGTCCCTTGGCCGTCTTCATCATCTTCATTCAAGTTCTCTTCCCACCGCTTGCGTTTTCGACTAGTCACGGCAGCAAGAAGATCTTCCATTAAGAGCAAATCGCATCTCCCCCAAGTACCAAGGCAAAGAAATGCACAGATTGAAGACGGAGAGAGTCGGTTGCGTGTGTAATGAAGGAGCTGTCGGCCTTGTGAGATGGTTCGTTCTACAGCCGTCGACGTAGCTGCTGAGTGGTAAATTACAAGAGCTCACTGGCAACGGGGTCAGAGAATACGAACCTAGAACAGAAAGGAAACCCAAAGCCATCTGATGCAGCACGGGTATGTGCGACAGTTGTTTTACAACCTCCCGAAGAAGTCTTGCACTTGCGAGCAGAGCAGGGAAAGAATGGAAAAGTCGGCAATCGTGGTACTGAATTTCAACACCGTTCGAGAAGAACGACTAAATGGGTGAGCGCCATGCTTTTTTCAGAGCCGCTATACATGACGGTGGGATCAGCTGAAAGAATGATCCACCAGTAATGTTTCACATACCCAACTCAGCGACCGGGTCTTCCCCATCACTCATGGCAGTGAGGCCCTCCGAGTCTGAGCATCTCAGGTCCGAGTCAATAGCATGAGCCTGAGTAATCTTAGAATGTGAGGAGCAAGAGAGTGATCGATAGCGCACTGTCTTCAACGCCAGGACTCGAGCTAAAGCGTCTACACCTTTGATGACAGCCTTTAAAAATGGTCGTTTTAGCAGTGTCCGAAATGGGCGACTCGGAAGAAGTGATAGGTGCCCGAGAGTGCGTCAATGCTGAAAACACAACATCAGATGGTTCTGGGGGGGACTTTGAGCCTAACAGTGATAGGCATGGCGGCTCGGAGCAGTGAACACTAATGCCGGAGAGTTTTCCAGCGGTCCAACTTTGCTGCTTTTGTGCCGCTCGGCGGGGACTCTATGAGTGGTTGCCACACCGCTGATACCTTCCCCCGATATATTGCACTCTTCACCGCCCGAGTCCGTTCTTTCTAAGGTGCAGGATAGCATTGACTTGGGTGGAGCACTTTCAGCTGTGGCGGCTTCAACTTTTGACATTATTGTAGTTCCGTTCGAAGATGAAGCTTAGTCAAAAGCCCGACATTTAAGGATCTCTATTGGATCTCCAAGTCCCCGAGGGGTCCCATTAGCAGTACTTTACAAAAATCCCGTAGAACACCGCCAACCCGCAGTAAAGGGTACGGTGTACAAGCGGGTATAGCTTTCCCAACCCGTACCCGTACCCTCCATACCCGTTCACAAATAACCGCGGTGTTCACCATACCCGTGCGTTTCCCTACTTCGAGACCATCTTAGAGCCGAATTGCCAGGACTGAAAGACTTGGATACAGCAACAGAAATGACGTTTGATCACCCGGCTCTCCAGGAAATATTTCCGCGAATGATGGATTGCCAAGGAACTCCGGGTACTCCGACATCACGAACCGACTACGGCGAGTCACTCGCCCGGATTTCTTCCCGGTATCCTAGCACCGGAGCGAATTTGTCTGTCCACAGTTGTCTCTCTAATAAGATCAGTCAAGCTCTCGGAACAACAGACAATACCTATCGCTGGCACTTTTAATGTCATAAAGAGACGATGTTCTGTCTTGCCAAGGACCTCTTCATCCGGCCTCTGCCTATGCAGCATCCTAGCTGTTGCCATGTATGAATTCCACAATGGCAACGGGCTAGATCCGTGTGGATCTCTGGACACCCCTGTTCAGTTTATAAACAGTTCAAGGCTTGTTATATACAGTATAACAACATCTTACTACAGAATAATTACGAATCCCTGAACATAGATAAGCATCCCCAAACTAAGATCGCGGATTGACTACCAACGGGCTAAGCTACTTACGCGAGCCAGCAATGCCGGGGTCTCAATGCTCCTCGATTCTAGTAATACCAGGCAGTTATGGTATCCTGGAGTCCATCCGCATTTCCACTTTCATTGATGATGCCAATTTCCCCTATACTCAACTGCCAGGTCACACCGACCGTGGACAAGCCATATACGGTTACCGTCGACAGCGATGAATCATCAATGTTGAGAATTTGTGATTGACAAACATTGGTGCTGAGACATGTTTGCCCATAGTTCTGGCACGCGGTGAACATTCCTATCCATCTGAGAAATTTTTTTTTTAAATACCTGGAAGAAGCTATAAAATCCGGCACCTGAAGGAGAGTTAGATTAGCGGGGATGGCCAATCCAGACGCTTCGCTTCCTTACCGAAAATGATGATGTTTGACGACGTTTGAATGTACATCGCCCACGCCGCATCGAATCCGCTGGGGAAGCTGGGGTCATAGTAAGCAATGTTGCTGCTATATGGCGCAGGTGGCGTAGGATCGGGCTGATAGTAAGGCTATGATCTCCCAAATTGAGTCTTATTTCACTCTCGAAACTGATGATACTCACAGTCTCTGTTTGTGCGAAACCAATATAATGATTTTGAGCATTCGCTAAATTGTACTGGTAGAGGGCCGCGTGTTCCGCTGACATAGGGGATTACTACTCCTCCAGTGCGAACGGCGACCAACTTACATGCTAGGCCGAGGTTAGTATTCGTATCGCCCTGGATGGAACTTTCTTGACTTACCGGTACCAATAAACCAAACAGGACCCGCCGATTCTGAAAGGATGCCACGGCCAGTGAAAACCGATGTTTGTCCGGAAGCGTCTAGGTCATGGTCTGCGGTCCATAGCCATGTTCCCTACGATCAATCACTTAATTCACTCTCTGTCTCCGAGTCAATGGGCGTGAACACACCTCGAAGTATGCACTCGATTCCGCGGTCAGGTAGATTCCAAGGAAAGCGGCCTGACAGTTAGCATTCGTAGAGCCGGATGGACATTCCGCGTATTGCATGTTTGTTCCGATTGCTTAAATCGTGTCTACATTACCGGATGTGATCGAAACCGATAAAGAACATACCTCCTCCAAGCCTGTCATCGGCGACTTAGCAAGATTCTCAGATACACTGATGGGCCTACCGGATGTGGCTGTCCCATAGACCAGCGGCACCCTGCTCATTCGAAGGGTCGTGAACATTCCATTCGATCAAGATCGCTCCAGGAGCTGAGAAGAATCAGATCGGATACCCATCCAGGCATTATCAACAACAGCGAACAAGGCACTCACCCGGTCCGGCCGTGGTGAACAGCATATCACTGATTTCCATAATGCCCTCCGACCCGGGAGCACCGGCTTGGATAACGGGCACTGGGTTGCTCTGATCTTGAAAGTTGCTTCCGCCTGCCAAGATAACCGACCAGGCTTCCCCTACAATCTGAGTTCCAGCAGGAATTGAGATCGTGTCCGTCACATAGTACACGCCAGCGTCAAAGAAGATGATCATGCATCCGGCATACTAGGCAGGGGGTAAACACAGTTAGGAAAGTCCATGACATCAGAAATTACCTCATTGAAAACATTTTGAATGGCTGCAGTGTCATCTGTCGTACCATCGCCGGTCGCCCCCTGACTCTTCACACTGATGATCTGACTCGTCGAATAATCGGCATATTGGGGATGTCCCTTTCCGAAGATGGCACCAGAACTGGCCAAAAGAACAGAGGGTTTGTCTGCTGCTACGATGTCGCCTTGAACCCACGTCGCTTCACTAGAAGTTCCTGAGTACACATGTCCTTGACCCCAGGAGGTTATGGTAGTAGTACCGCCTGCTAGAATGGTATGTCCGCCAGCGACACCGACTGCGACGGGAACATTGGTCAACTGAATATTGTTCAGAACCAGGGAGTAAGGTAGTGCGCCATTGCTTGCTGCAGACGCTTGCACAAAAATCGGCGTGTTGACGACGACTGCGTCAATGATGGTTTCGGAACCCACACCCTGAAGATGTGTTGTCAACAATCGAGAAATTCAGCGATAAAATTCATTACCTGAGTTGCCGACGTGGTCCCATCGACGGTTAAATCAAAGCCAACCTGTGATTCTACCCTCAGAATACAGTTTTGTAGAGTAGTTTAACCTCGGCATACCTGGCAACTGTTAATATTAACACCTTGGAATGTGAAACCTAGTAGACGTATAGAATAAGCGGCAAGATAACTATTGGGAAAGAAACGTACCCCAGTTCCAGGAACCGGCTACGGCTAAAACACGACCAGTCAACTGTTAGTTCGCTTCAAATGCGATTCTACTTACCAATATTTGCATTATTAACAGTCAGGTTGCGTACTGTAAACTGCTGATTTCCAACCTGGATACCAACGTTTCCTGATCCAATTCAAGTCGAAATTCCCTCGTCCTTAAACAGTCCCACTCACCACCGTTGAAGACAATATCTGTACATGAATATTCATTTCACATTCGCTCGCAAACTAATGGTAATCACGCACCTCCCATGAATCCACCGCTGAGAAAGGCATGGGTGTTTTATGGTTGCCTTTTTCGATCTTGCCGCGAGAAAGCTCACCTTCCATTCTCCATGTAAAGACCTATCATATACTTCAGCAATGACCGTATGCCTCGAACTATACTTACCTTGTTGTGTGTTTCCAGATTCAGTGGACATATCGACGACAACATTAACCAAAGATGTTGCCTGAGATACTTGCCAATGAATACCAATCGCAGAGGTTCCTGTTGGAATCTGCTGCAGATTGATGATCAAGTTTCTTACGGAGCGGAAACTGCATCGAAAACACATCTCAGAATATTGTGGAGCATGAATGTATAAGCCCTTACAAGTTGTCTTGGTTGACAAACCACTGAGCACCACCGCCATTAGGAATGTAAGGGTCTGCGTCTGCGAGATCATGCATTACCTTTGGGTGAGGATCCGAGCTTTCGGGCGCTTACCAATAACTGCGAACCCGTTAAAATTAGAGCTAGCCAATAGTGTTGGAGGATTCCTTGCGTCTCCAATCATTTGGGTGTAATAGTATGTGTTAATAGCCGACGACACTAGATAAGTGCTAATCGTGGGTCAGACGAATTTGCACATCGAGAGAGCCGAATGAATCACCCTTGGGGAAAGTACACAATGGCTGGAGACAGTCTGATTTCCAAGCTTAGCCACGAAGAATTCACGCAGACCAGGAACCTACGTAGATGATCCACAAGACCCGCCTCCGCAGCGGTTCCCATCAGACATGGCAGCACTACAAACATCCGTTAATATGTTGTCAAGAGTAGGTTCAAAGGGGCTACTTTATAGCAGCCGTATCATCAGTAACACCGTTGCCTGTAGCCCCGTAATCCATTACATTTCGAAAAACTTGGTAGGAACTTGCATCGGGGTTGAATGGGGATGTCCCCTGGTGAGTGATCGACTGAAGCCAATACGGGTCTGTAGGTGCGGCGGTCCCAGAACCAAGTAGAGCAGTGCAAGACGTGCCGAGACCAGATACAGTTCCGGAAGTATACAAGATCGTGCTCACAAAGAACAACGGCGAACGGAACCGCATGGTTAATTGAGAAGAGAAGAGAAGGAGATCGTGTGGGGACGCCGGAAATAATAGACTCTGACGGGAATGAAACTAAGAGATTTATATACTTTTCATCCCCGTCCTCCGGGTCCATGCTCGGGACGCTCGCCTGATCTGAACAGAAAGGGAGATTTGAAGTTTAGTGGGATTGCAGGTGACTTCTAGATAGGGAGCCCGTTGAAAAGCAGATGACACGAATAAATTTGGCCAGACCGCAAAAGCTAAATGAGGCAGCGCCGGGTTTTGCAGACAAGCAAGCTAGTCCATCGAATGAGGCATGCTCGAACACGGTAGGTCGTTAGTTACACCGAAGAGCATGCACTACACACCTGCCTTAAATGGAATGTCGTCACAATGGTACGATGTCTTGAATAAATTTAGCTATGAAACCATCAAACCATAAGCTCAACTCGACCAGGCTCGTATGCATCGACTGGCCCTGAACGGTGAGGTTCCTGTAAGAAGTCGTCCAGTTATCGTAGTATATTGGAAAGCTAACTTACCAGCATTTGCACAGAGATGAACTTATAGAGAAATGCCATCGTATACACTTAGCTACGCATCTTCAACTACAGCCGGCCGCCGTGTCCAGTAAAAAGGAGAAAAAACTGCACTCAGGATCACATGACCTTTCCCAGAGTACTTCATGCAACAGAATCAGACTTACATCGTGTTTGGGCCAGTCGTACCCTAGCAGAAGAGTGCGGAAAGTCGAGGCGCCGGAGCGGCTGCACGCTTCAGGTTTCGATTAAATTAAAGTTACCCTCCTTTTAGCTTTCAAGGGGTCTCGGGGAATGAAGCAAAAGTGGAAGCGTTCCTCGTTACGGGTGTCCACGCTTGGCTGTCCCAACAAGCAGAGGAGCAACAATAAAAATAACCGAACACCATGTGTCCATGGTACGGCCATTTTCTCATCCTCTGAGTCTACGAAACATGTGACGCATTTCTGGTTGGCAAGGCTGGGGTACCGCTCACCATATTTGAACACGTTCGCAAATTCTGGGCCATGGATTAGTATAACTTGTGAAGGATTATTCACTGTCACATTCTGATCGAACGCGGGGACGTACCGCTCACTGTTGAGGTTAGACTCGTTCTATGAGCCTAACGGCGGACTGCCCCCAGGCCAGAGTAACGCTCGGGTTTTATGCTCGGTCCGCTCGAGCCCAGACAGGTTTTACGTATATTTGTTTGGGGGGTAAAGTGTAAACCTAATATCATTTTGATAGCCTGACTGCCAGCGAAGATGTGATATTTATGTGCCTTTGTTTGGCCACAGAGAAACAACCCAGTCTCCCAGCCGTGTCACTACAGTATCCACCCAGAATCGGCTGTAAATAGTTCGAAGATTGCAAGCCAAGAAAAATTATTACAGCAATGTACGATTTCAGGACAGAACGACTCAAAAAGTCTCTCTAACCAATGGCACTGAAGATATTCGCTCCTCAAATCGCAGGTGGATGTTCTCTCATCTCGGCACCACCATTTCCTATGGAACCAGAAGTACCAATGGCAGCGCCCGTACTCCGCCCTGGTGCATGCGGCTGACTACCAGTTTGACGCTCCACGCGCGAAACGGTGGGTGCTGTGGTGACACTCTCCCTTGTCGACGTCCTCGAGTGTCCCGAATACGTCGTCGCCCCCGACGCACTCCCATTCCGTCTCCTTTCTTTCTTCATCGACAACCTCCGTTCCCACGTCGGAGCAACTCCTGAAGATGGTCCAGGCTCTGGTGAAGATGTTGAATACGGCGGTGGATTGAGACGCGCGCGTTGGCTGGTGGATGTTGCTGAGTGTTCGGAGAGGGCTTCGGATGCTTTACCTGTCAGTTGGGTCATGTTCGACCGCCGTGAGTGGCGCTTGGAGTAGGTGAAGGGCGTGATCATGTCGGCGGCGTCTGTGATGGGCGACGTTGTGCGACCGTTCGAAGAGACAGGTGATGTAGGCGAAGTGAGCGATGCCGCCAGACTTGAGGTGGAACGCGGTGAGGTGAGACGGGTCGTAACCGATGCAGCTGGTACGTGTGCATACCCAAGAGGGGTGGGTTGCGCTGCAGCCAAGTTCCAAATCGAAGGTCCTGGGGCGAAATACGACTCCCCTGTAGAGACCGTGTCCTTTCTTCGGCGGCGGCGGCAACGCACCACCCAAAAAATGAGCAGTCCCCCCGCAATGATGATTACAACACCACCAACTACGGCCCCTACTATGGCCCCTACCGATATGCTCGAAGAGGCAGGAGCTGTCGTAGTTGATGGTGTGGAGGTTGCCCCAGTCTCATCCGGCTTGTCTAACAGTGTAATGTAACCTCATCCAAATCTATGCTGTATTGGGGATAGATAAGTACCTTCTTCCGCTAGATTTGCCGCCTGCGTGATATTGAAAGTTCCGTCGTACCAGTTAGAGGCTAAAGGATGGGTGAAATATCCATTACCAAGGAGTAGTGAAACGCCTACGGTTCGCGGCAGCCCAGTATGGGATACCTTGTGGAAAGTAGTATCCGGACGGAAGATACCTGAAGGAGCCAATCGTCATGTCTTCATTAATATTAACTAAAAACTGCCTTACGTAGTATTCGATACAAAACTGCCACAGTCAGTGGTCCATGTAGTCCAGCTGCCACGGTGTGAGATAAATACCACATGGATAACGGCGGGACAAACGAGGTAAAGTTCTCTTGTTCTGTAACACAATAGGTACAAGCGCTCAATAAATTGTATGCCGACCAGGAGCTACTCGTATGAGTATTCTTGCATATACCGGGTTGTAAGATGCGTTACCAGGTGCAAACATTCGCAGTCGTAGCGTTTGGAACGTAGTTACTTTCTTGGAAACTGGCTGATGATACGGTGTCTAAAACAGAGCGTTAGAGGGGTGCTGTATAGCTATCGCGCGCAGAGTCTACACAAGCAACTGAAATTTTGCTCACATCCTGAAATGCATAGTTGACCAACATCTTGTGCCACTGTACAAGGACTCAGATTGGATTTTTGAGTTTGCATCCAACCCAAGCAATAGGGAGTCGAGGTCATTGTGATCGATCCAACAAACGACGGAGGTAGTGCAATATGTAACGAATAGCGAGAAAAATAACAGAATATGGGAGGATTGCGGGTTTAAGGGGATCGAAAGCGACAGGTATGAGCGGAAGAAACTAGGAAGAGAGCTGCTCTTTGCTGCGGTGTGAGGACAGTGGCATGCTGGCGCCGACTAGACTTGTACTAGGCGCACTTCCGTCACTACCCGCTCGACGCACAGTTCCGTGAACGTGTCAGCTATAAATTGACCATTCCTCTTCGGGAAGTACAAGAATGGTCACTTGATACGCCGGGCAGAAATTATGGTCAGCAGATCAACTGGCTGTGTGTCAAGATAGCCACGTCCCTAATGCGAACTGTCGAAGCACTTGATCATCAAGAAAATTATTGTTTCATGCAGAGGATTCGCCGGTCATTGCGGTTAATGAGGTTAAAAGAGTCTCGAAGGAGTTGAAGAAACGTCGCGGCATACATGTTCGCTATTCTTGAAACGGTGTAACAGTGTGTGGTGTGGGATGCTCATCACCGAACCTTGAATGCCGATATGGCGGTGGCACCTCCAGGTGGCGGCCCGAGCCGGATCCGATGATTGAACTTTGCCAAACATTACTACTTGAATCGGTCGTCAAACCGAGTTTCCCAGCCACAGCTACTGCTACTAGCAATTATCCACGATATATTGACGGACTTTTTATAGCCAAGATACGTATACCATGTGACACTTGCTCTCGATCGTTCTATATCGATGGTTTTTGATGACCGCTGAGCATGTCTTCCCTGGTTCATCATTCAGCATTCAAAGAGCGTGGCTCCACAGCCCTTCGAATTTCCACTTCCACTACCCAAACCATTCCCCCCCTCAAACGGCATGACTATTCGGTCCAAGACAGGCAAGATCATCCTGATAACAGTTTACTCGTTCGTTTTCCGACATGTGTTGGGTGCCCACCCAAAAATCTTTGTCCCTACCTCGAGTGCGACGTGCCAAGTCGGGTATGGGTGGATGGACAACGCGGAATCCCAAGATCCTTGTCTGATGACTGCCTACGTGATTGCTGCATGTGATGGGCAGAGCAAGTTCCTTCCTACTTATTTCCGAGGTCTTATGAGAAGCTCACCTGTTACCCTCGGACAGCTTGGACACAGCCTGCTCTACCTTCTGGGTACAGCTACGATTCGCCGAACGGTACAACGGTCACTCCTTGTTACTGGTACGCCTCTCGAATTCCTCCGTATAAGTTATTTAGCAGGCCATATCCCTACAGTTCTTGGTCTTGTTATAACCTTATGATGGCTTGTACAATCTGCCAGAATCCGGCGTATGTGAGCGATACAAAAGAGTTAGTACTCACTGTTACTTGGCTGACGTTTTGATGACCATATTTGCAGCTGGCCTACTTTCTCTGAAAACTGTCCTTCGAATTACAAGGACCAGTGAGTATTCGTCATGTTTCACTACTCCGCGGACCGCACCTGAACCCCTTAATCAGAGGTTTCCCACCGGGCTATGTCCTCGACGGCAATTCTTCGATACCCTATTGGGCTATGACCAATCGTAAGAGTTCGCACGTCTATTAACGCTCGCTTCTTAACGTTTTCATCCAGCAACGACTTGGCAATACGAGTTGTTTGACGTAGATCAAGCCCAAACCATATTTAATCAAAGTAGCCTCTTTTCTTTACCTACCGAACTCTTCTAATTTCCTCACAGATCATCCTGATTATAAGCCCAGCACCGCAACCACAGCCTCGAACTCGAGCAGCTCAGGCTCTAACGCTAACGTTGGTGCCATCGTTGGCGGGACAGTCGGTGGCGCCGCCGCCATCTTGCTTATTCTTATCGGGGGCTACTTTATGTACAAGCGTAAGCAATATCGACGCTTGCAGAATACAGGCGGTGCAACACCGGCTGAAAACATAGGAAAAATGCATTCCCGCTTGCCCTCGGATCCATCCAGTGTCTTTTCGTCAACGGTGGCGGCGTCGACCCCTAGTATGTCGCAGATGACCACACATCAGGGGATGGGATTGGGGATAAACGGGCCAAACATGTACTCATCCTTCCAAATCGCGTCGCCACCTCCCACGGAAACTGCATCGTTTGTGACAGCTGGAAATATTGTGGAACAGCGCACCCGCGCGATTCCAATTGTCTAGATAGGTGTGCGGGTGAAATTTTTTTACAGAAGGTGCCCCGCTGTGTATACTCTATGACATTGGCCTGGATGATCCTCTCTCTGTAGTATCGTGTCACGTGTCATCCGATTAAATACGTACGTATATATGTATATATGTATTTATCCCTCCATCTCGTTCTCTTTCTATCTTTACACCATCGAAGCCCCACCTTTCAAATGCGAAAATTCAGCGTAGAGGTTCACGTTCGTTCACTTGATCATGATCATGGTCGTAAGTATGTGCACATCCACATTGTCCTTACCGGATCATGCTCTGCTCCGGTCGTCTGACGGACATACCAAGATCTCCGCAAAAGGCATTCGATATATGCAGAATACATAACGTGTGTCCCGGGACTCACGGCACCGAGTGACAAACAATCCTGTGTAATTGGGACTCTCTTGGCAATTCAGAATCATTGGGAAGTAATTGTTCCTATGAACTTGTTATCACTAAAGAGTCATCGGGGACGATACAATACAAACACATGGTGTTGAAACGTTAAACTTGAACCTAGCACTGACACTGACGGAGGTCCAATAACAAGGGCCCGGACATTTTTAACAACTGCACGGGTGATGACCTGGCAGAGTTTTCTGGACGCGCCCACTGAGTAGTTGAAACCCACCGGCATTATTGCCACATTTGACAGAGAAGATTAAGGGGCTCGGCATAATTTAACATGTCATTCGCTTTCCTCCGACGTTGCGGTCGTGCGTAGCTCGCACACCGCCGGACACTTCATATATCGTATATAATCACTTCCATTTCGCTCACTCGTTACTCGACATGACTTTGTATGCATTCAAGGGTCTCACTGCTCTTGATTGTCTCGTTGGACTTGTGGCAGCAGCGATGGCCGCAGCCTGGCTTTACAAGAAGCATCAGATGGCATTACTTTTTAGGAATGGCGTTCCACTGCCGCCGGGCCCTCCCGCACGATGGTTCTGGGACAATGCGCTGCCCTCTGTCAAGTGAGGGTCGATGTTTTTTTTGAAATACAGGCCAATATCGATTCATGTATTTCAGCATTGCGCATACGCTCGCAGACTGGGTTGCGGAGTACGGCCCCGTGGTGACATTACGACAAGGCAGTCACATCATCATCATCGTTGGTCGTGCTGATGTATGATCTTTGTTCTGTTCGGTAAATCACAGTCACTGATCGTTCGATTTTATCATGGTATTTTCGGATCGTCGTTTTCCCTGTTCCGCCGTCATGTTCCGTTCGGGCAAGATAGGCGGCAGACGAGATCATGGAAAAAGAGGGTGCAGTGCTCGTCGATCGTCCTCACTCGATCGCAGCTGGTGAATTCGTATCCAGGGGTTTACGATTCTTGATAGTCGGTGCCGGAGATCGGTTGCGTCGATACAGAAAGGCCGTGCATACCCATCTACAACCCAGGGCAGCAGTCACCTATCAAAACATGCAGATGCAACATGCAAAGGACGTCATCACAGATATTCTTAAGGACCCAAAGAACCACCGGGTGCATGTGCAACGGTGAGTTCACGTTCGCTCGCTGAGTCGAGGGATAAGACGAAACCGAGCAGGTATGCTGCGTCGGTCATTTTACGCCTGACATATGGCAAGTCGACGCCGACGTCGAGCGATGATCCGGAAGTTCAACGGATCCATCAAGCGATGAAGAACTTTCAGCATGCGATGCGTCCAGGTGCTTTTCTCGTGGACCGTGTCCCTTGGCTGAAGTATATCCCTGGATATGGACGTCGATTGAAAGAATATCATAACTTTGAGATAGCACTCTATAGGGACCAAATGGGTCGCGTCGAGTCTGAAATGGTGAGTATTCGTTCACTCGGATTTTTATATCAAACACTAGATTACTGCAGAAATCGAATACGGGTGGAGATTCGTTCATGAGAACGCTTTTAGAACATGCTGATGAACTTAGACTGTCGAGAGATGAAATGGCGTATCTGGGTGGAAATTTATTTGCAGCTGGATCAGAGACGGTATGTCTTTAACAGTTAGCTATAGTGTAAAAACTAATACAAGTTGCACCAGAGTGCTGTTGCCATCACAAACATGATTCTGGCTGCTGCATGTTTTCCAGAAACACAGAGGCGAGTTCAAGAAGAACTCGATACTGTCGTTGGAAAGGACAGAAGTAAGTTTTCGCTGAGATGGTTGCGAATGAGTGTGAACGACAATATTAGTGCCCACATGGGAAGATTATGAGTCGCTTCCTCAGGTTCGCGCGTTTGTATTGGAAGCGCTCCGATGGAGGCCTGTCACCCCTATTGGTAAATGGTTGTTCTAGATGACTAGATCAGTCAGTAATGTGTCGTTCTGTAGGATTTCCGCACAGAGCTTTACAGGACATCATTTGGGTACGTTTCTTTTCGTCCCCACACCGAACTGATTTGGTTGATTCAAGTTGCAACTCAGAGGGATCAATGCATTCCTGCGGGCGCAACTGTTATTGGATGTCACTGGTAATTACATCGATCGCTCTATGTCAGTGCGTACCTAGTTGCGACCGATCGCTTACTTAGGGCTATTTCTCGAGACCCCGTTGCCTTTCCTGAACCTGAGAAATTCGACCCCCAACGATGGATTGGCGAAGCTGGCCAGCTACGGCATGGCATGGATTCGTATCCGTACGGCTTTGGCCGAAGGTGAATCATGTCCGTCTCTTCTTGTAATGAACGCGAATAAATCGCCTATAGAATATGCCCGGGACTGTATCTCGCAAACAAGTCGCTCTACATCAATCTCGCGCTCTTGCTATGGTCGTTCAAGATCAAGGAGCGAGCTGATGCACCGATCGACTCGAGTGCATATTCAGACAGCGTTGTCTCTCATGCGGCCCCCTTTGAGGTGGAATTTATTCCTCGGGTAGAGGAAGGTCGATTGAAGGAAATTATGGCCCAGTTGTGACTCCGATGAGTTGGAGTTTTGTTCCTTTTTCGCGTGCAAATCTCGTTACGACGTTCACCACCGGGCAATTGCCGTATTACAATAGTTTCCGGCTCTCCGGATCGGTTACGTCTCGGCGGTGTTTTTGCAAGTTCTCCGCCTGGGCCGCTGGCACGCCGAGTACGCATGCCGTTTTTTCTCCATCTATGAGGAGCTTCTGTCCTGGACTAGCAAGTGTTTCAACTCTTTTTAACGCACCCTTCAACATTCACCCATTTGAAGTATTTGACATACCACAATCCCATATCTTTTTTTTCCACCCCTCGAAGTAAATTCAATGTCCAAAGATCATTTTTATATGGTAAATAGTACCCTGAAATGAACTCGTCCATGCTGCCCTAGTATGTTGCCTACTTACGCTCTGTCACCGCATCCCATTTCCAACGCCCTGGTTTCCCATGTCTGTGCGGGCTTTCGAGAGTGTTATTGTTCTAGAGTGCCTCGTCGGGCTTGCAGTCGCGGCTACTGCACTCTGGCTGTGCAAAGCGACATTGTTTTCTGGGAATACCGTCTTACTTGACACGGCCAACTGAATGGAGTTGCTCCCTTAGCATAGCACATACGCTCTCAGGCTGGGTCGTAGAGTATAGTCCCGTGGTCACGCTACGCTGGGCTACTCGCATCATCATCATCGTTGGGCGTGCCAATGTATTCATTTTGTTCTTTTTCTTCTATCACGTGCGCTAATCTCGTGCCGCTGTACGTGATAGGCGGCAGCAGAGATCATGAAAAAACGAGGCGCTGTGATCGCAGACCGTCCCCTCTCGATCGCTGCAGTATGCAAAGAATGTCATCGTGAATATTCTCAAAGATCCGAAGGACCACCGAGTGCGTGTGCAGCGGTGAGTGCAAGTGCACACATTTTTACGGGGACAGACTACATGCGGCGTGGAATGCACTGTAGGTTTGCTGCGTCAGTGGTACTGCGCTTGGGGTACGGCAAGTCGATACCGGCGTCCAACGACGATCCAGAAATCAAACGGGTTCATCGAGCGATAAAAAACCAAAACTTTCAGTATACGATACACCCGGGGGCGTTCCTTGCGGATCGTGTCCCATTGTTGAGGTACATCCCTGGATATGGACATCGGTTGAAAGAATGCCACGACCTTGAGATGAAAACTGTACAAGTATCGAATGGGCCGCGCAGAGTCGAAAATGGCGAGTTCGACTCGAATTTTCTCTGCAGCCTGGAGGTCAACTCGTAGGGATTGGTGTGGAAAGAAGGTACATGTGGCCCTTCGTTTGTGAGGCCTCTGTTTGAGAATGCTGAAAAGCTTCGACTCTCGAGAGACGAGGTTGCCTATTTGGCCGGTAACCTGTTTGCGGCTGGTTCAGAGACTGTAGGCCTTTCTCTATCGGTACCATCTACTAAGCTAACACGGTTCGTCTCAAGACTGCAGTTGCTATTATAACCATGGACATACTTCCCTGACACAGAAACAAGTCCAGGACGAACTCGATACATTTGTTATGAAGAATAGAAGTATGCCACACTATTCTGATATGCGTTAGCGTCTCACATCGTTTCATTAGTCTCTAGCTGGGAAGATTCCGAGTCGCTTCCCCAGGTACACACGTTCGTGTTGGAAGCTCTCCGTTGGCGACCGGTGAGCGTGCTTTGGGAATAGTTGAATTGCCAGGTTAACTCTTCAGTTTTGTAGGTTTTGAACACCGTGCTACACGGGAGATCATCTGGGTATATTGTTTGCTCTCTACTCGATCGCCATTGATTCTAACTGCGTGATAGAGTGATCAGTGTACTCCCGTGAGGGCAACTGTCATTGGATGTCATTGGTGACGGTCCCAGTTCCTTGTGTGCAAACTATTAACTCGTGATTCACTTCTAGGGCTATATCGCGAGACCCCGTAGCCTTTCCAGAACCCGAGAAATTTAATCCACAGCAGTGGGTTGACGATACCAGCCGGCTCCGGAGCGACGTGAATTCTTATCCATGTGGCTTTGGTCGAAGGTATACATCCGCACCATTTATTTACTGTGCATATTCGTGACGTCGCCGTCCATGGGATATGCCCAGGACGGCATCTCGCATGCAACTCGCTGTATGTCAATGTTGCATTGTTGTTTTGGTCGTTTCGGATTCTGGAACGGCCTGAAGTACGCATCAATCCGATGCATATTCGGACAGTGTTGTCTTGTTTCCTGCGCCGTTTGAAGTAGAGTTTGTACCTCGGATCGAGATGGGGAAGCCGAAGGAGATAATGGACGAGTAGTCTGGTCATGTAGTCGCTAATAACGTCACAGGTAACATCTCCATTGTTATCTGGGGAATGAGTAGCTCTCAAAGTTGATGATGACGATGGCGACCCAACGATCCCAAGATCAGAATACCATTGCGCCTTCTCATTCGGTTCAAGTAATTGCGAATTGCATTCACCCACCCCACACGCGAGTTCTCCGAGTATCGGCCTACTCCCCATTCTACCTCAACTGAGGGGAACACGGACTGTGGAATATAACATCCAGGGGGAAAAGGGGACGACCACACTGTGACCGAAAGGCAGTTGGAGTCCATAGGTGAAAGCCGCGAACGAACTAAAACGCGCAAATTTCGAGATTCCATCATATATATTGACCCGGGACCCCACTCGGAGAATTCTGTTATGATTTCCTTTTTTTACATAATGGCTCAAGACGATGACGATGCCCAACCCGCGGTCCCCGGGCTCAGGTGGTAATTCGCATCTTTCAGCCTCGGACACCATTTTCTTTCGGCCGTTGTCCCTAATTTTCATCCTAGGTGCCATCTCTCGTGAATCTCGGAGTCTTTATCATCCCAGAAGTCACCGTTTATCAAGCTCTTGTGCGTGTAACCGTGATTTTTAGTAACCTAGCGACTACTTTCCCTGTCATTCTGCTTTCGTGGCTCCACCGGTACCGCGAAATTGTATCAGAGACGAAAGTGGGTGGCCTTCATTTGGCATGCAGCCACCAGCTGCGAAACAAATTGACCTTATATGTCCTCCAGACAGCTCGCAATTCAAGTCCCTGAATCCCCATGACTTTGAAAGTGCTCGAGAGTTTTATCACTGTAGATTGTCTCGTCGGGCTCGTAGTTGTTGCAGCATGGTTGTACAAGAAGCGACAGGGGGCACTGTCCTCCAAGAAGAGTGACATCCCCCTTCCACCAGGTTCACCTGCGAGGTGGACCTGGAATAATGTGCCGCCTACACGTAAAGTAAGGTCAATTCTGAGCGTCGACCGTTTGACTCGACGTACGTATTTGCTCGCCAACCATTGCGCACACGCTCGCCGACTGGGTCGCAGAATATGGCCCCGTCGTCACATTGCGCGAAGGCAGCCAAGTCTTCATCGTTGTCGGGCGTGTCGATGTACGTTCAGGTTTTCTCCACATATCTCGTGCGTTGATCGTGTTCTTAATGTTGGCCCATGTGGTCTATGCAGGTACCGAGATCATGGAGAAGGAGGGTGCAGTGCTTGTGAACCGACCCTCTAAAATTGCCGCTGGCGAGATCCTACTCTTGCTCGTGGGCACCGGCGACCGGTTTCGCCGGTACAGAAAGGCCGTGGGGACACACTTGCAACTGCCGCTCGTAGGCTATCAAGACATGCAAATGCAGCGAGCATTTCTTGTGGATCGCTTCCACTGGTTAAAGTATATCCAGGGATATGGACGGCAGTTGAAGAATACCGTACGTTTGAGGCAAAACTATCCAAGGATCGAATAGATCGCGTCGAATCGGAGATGGTAGGGACAAATTTCTTCGACAATGACGATTCATGGGTTGCTTTTAGAAGATGAATACAGGTGGTAATTCGTTTATGAGGACACTGTTGGAACATGCTGAAGTCGAGACGAGATGGTTTATTTGGCTGGAAACTTGTTTGTGGCTGGGTCGGAGACAGTGAGATAATTCTCGGACTGACTAGAATTCACTGCACTGACGTGGGTCACCACAAGACAGCGGCTACAGTTACAAACATGATTTTGGCTGCCACATGCTTTCCGGAGGCCCAAAAACGAGTCCAGGACGAGCTCGAAGTGGTTATCGAAAAGGGAAAAAGTACGTCTCGATTCTCTGATGTCGTCATCTAAGTGCCTGATAACATTGTATCAGTTCCTACCTGGAATGATGCCAAGTGCGCTCCGTTGGCGGCCCGTGTCCCTATTGGTGAACACTTTTGAACATGGATGAGTCACGAGACTAATTCTTTTGTAGGATTTGAACACCATGCTACACAGGACATTTCTGGGTGCGTCACTCGCCTTTAGCGTGATCTTGTGGTATGACTGTACGACAGAGGGGCCAACGTATTCCCGCGGGTGCAACCGTCATCGGATGCCATTGGTGACTATAATTATTGGTGTTATTTGAATTACTTACTCGTGATTCGTTGTCTAGGAATATATCTCAAGACCCCGTGGTATTTCCCGAGCCCGAGAAATTCAACCACCAGAGGTGGATAGATGATGTTGGCTAACTGCGGAACAATCCAAACTCTTATCCATTTGGCTTTGGTCGAAGGTAGATGCTCGCTGTCTTACTTGGTTTTGCGGTCGTAACGTGGACGTGGAGAGTTTTCCCGGGACGGTATCTCGCACTGAAGCCGCTATACATCAATCTTGCGCTCTTGCTTTGGTCGTTTCGCACTGAGGAGAGACCTGAGGCACGTATCAATCCGAATGCGTATTCGGACAGTGTTATTTCACATGCCACGCCGTTTTAGATAGAGTTTATACCTCGGATGATGGTGGAGACCGTGATGTTTATGCCCTTGGATAATTCGGTACTCGATCCGTTTGAGGGATGAATAGGTAACGTGATCTTGTGAAAAATTATTACTTAATATTGTTTTCTCGTCGCGAACGACGGCGCCCGCAAAGATCCCGTCACAAAATTGACAACGAACAGCGGGAACGGTCCCGCGCTGCCCTTGACGAAGACTCCAAATCGTACCCTGTCCTACGTGCCCTTCCGCTCGTCGTGGCCATTTCGCACGATTTCAATGACCAGTTGCTGCACGTACTCAAGTCGCACCGACTGCCGTACACGCCATGCGTGACGTTTGGCAGGTTGTTGACGCAGACGATGGATATTTTCCGGAAACGGGACGACCTCATCAAGGAGTTTACCAACGTGGCACGCGAGGTGACGCGGAGATGGTTGGAAAGTTTATACCGATCAAGATTGCGCTTCAGCATGCGATGCGTCCATCGGACGCAATAATCTCACATGCTCAGTTCGTCCTCCTATCGTCGTCCTCTCTCATCGTCGACCCCGCTACTGGTTTGTCGCAACGAGATGCAACAATGTACATCATCCACCCGCGCTTGTCTGGTTTATTCACTTGATACTCTACTCGCCACGCTCTCGTGGTAAACCTTGTCCTCACCTGCATGCTCAGACGACTCTACGTATTGAACAAATGATTCGAAAGGAATTAAAACCTCATTAAAATTCTTGTCTTTCGTTTCCAATCGTTCGTTTCTTGGTCATTGCAATATGAACTTCGTTCGTCCTATGTAGTCCCCCGAGCACTTCTGAATATGTTTAGACATACTCATACAAATTCATTCTGTCAATTTATTTTTCCCAAGTCTACTATTAGACATATCCGCGTGTGAACTTATTACCGCTAAAGCAGCTCTTCGACGCGTCCGCTCATCATCGCGAACGACGACGGCGACTGCGCCCGCAACGATCCCGACACAAGAATGACAACGACCAACGGGAATGGCACAGCGCCGCCCTTGACGACGACGACCTCCAATGGCGTCGCCCACGACAGCCCCGTCGATGCATCCCCGCCGTTTGACGTTTCTCTCTTCCGCTCGTACCTCCTCTCTCTACTTCCCCCAGTTCTTGGCGCATTCCCAGAAGACCTGATGTCGCTCTTCGACGACGAATTCGAGGACAAGGTCTCGCGATTTGCAGCCGAGGGCGGTGGCGTCGTATACATCGTTAAAGTCCGGGAAGACACCGAGGGTGAGTGACCCGTCCGCCTCAAGATTCGAGGCTCGCCCGAAAAAAAAAATAGAATGAAATAAACTCTCATCGAACAGAGGACGCTCCGGCGAGGTTCTACTACCAGCTGACGTCGCAGCTCATGTACGCGTCGTCCATCGTCACGTCGCTCGCGCTCATCAAACGGGGCCCAACGCTGGATCCGATCGCCCCGCTCGCGAGTCAGCTGCACATTCTGAACTTGTTTGGCGGGGAAGAGACCCCGTACGAGAGTCTGCACGCCGTGGTGAGCTGTGGTGTCAAGCCGTGGTTCGATGCGTTCGTCGGAGCGCGTGGCGCGGGCAAAGACGGCGATACCAAGATGGGTGAGCAAACGCTGTCGATCTCGGTGTTTCCTCCCATGCCGATACAGCTCACAGGGATACCCATGACGAAGAAAAAGTTTGCAGAGCTCGAGCTCTCTTTGTTGCATCTCCAGCAAAACGTCGAGATACCGGAAACGCATCTCGTCATTCATCCCGTCATTCAGCGGGCGGTCGAACAAGTCTGGTGGCGTTTTTCTGGGCGTTTTGATCGATGGCTGACGGACACGTTGAAAGGCCCAAGGGATGGGTCAACGACCCAACATCTCGCATATACCCGCCAAGCTGCTCAACGACAGCACGTTTTTGAATGCGTTGCACGGGCATGTGAATTCATGGATCAAGTCTATCCAGGCCGTCACTAAGCTCACACGTGATGTGTCTTCTGGCACCGCGTCGCAAGAAATCAATTTCTGGTTGAGTTTGGAGCGGGCGTTGGAGGGCATCGAGGCGCAGCTTCGGACGGAAGAGGTGAACATGGTCATGGAGTGTCTCAGGAACGCCAAGCGGTTCCACGCGACAGTCAGCTTCATCGCGGACACGGGACTGAACAGCTCTACGGATCTCGGTGGGTACCTCGTGCCAATGTTTGTCGTGCGCGGGCCTCTGATCGACGTACGCACAGTTCACAAGTACAATCAGCTGATGAAGGACTTTCCGCTCAACGAACTGTTATCGGCCACGGATCTGGACAAGATTCAAGAATCGCTGCTGCTCATCTTTGGACACATCAACCGCAAGCTCAAGCTCTCACCGTACCCGATCCGACGTGCCCTTCCGCTCGTCGAGGCCATTTCGCGCGATTTCAATGACCAGTTGCTGCGCGTGCTGACGTCGCATCGACTGCCGTACACGCCGTACGAGACGTTTGACAGGTTGTTGACACAGACGATGAATATTTTTCGGACGTGGGACGATCTCATCAAGGAGTTTACCAACGTGGCGCGCGAGGTGACGCGGAGACGATCAGAAAAGTTTATACCAATCAAGGTGGCACCTGCACACGCCAAGTTGCAGGAACGGACGCGGTATCTCAAGGACTGGCGGAAGCAGCACGAGCAGCTCGCGGTAATGACGGGTCCGACAAAAGGGCTGGGAAGCGTGACCAAGGAGGTGGGGGGAATGGATATGGAAGAAGAGGTCAAGGAGGCGTACGAAGTTGTCAAGCGGATCGACGTGTTGGACGTGTCTGTCGGTGAGTCGTTGACGTATCTTTGGAGTGTGGCGGCGTTGATGGGTTGTGTTAAGAGGGCACGGAGATATGGGTCGCTGCAGAGAATGCATACAATGAACGCGTAGCGAGGGTGGAAAATCAGATTATTGCGAGGCTGCGCGATCGGCTGGGCACTGCACGAAACGCCAACGAAATGTTTAGAGTGTTTTCCAAGTTTAATGCCTTGTTCGTTCGACCCAAGGTACGGTCTCTTTCTCTTTTCGTCCTTGTACGCGATTGATGTCGTTTCGCAAGATCCGAGGTGCCATTCAGGAGTATCAAACGCAGCTCATCGACTCTGTCAAAGAGGACATCAAACGTCTACACGACAAGGCGAGCGATGTTTCCGTTGGGGGTCGAATCATGCTCTGACATGTTTTCTTTTTCCAGTTCAAAACGCAGTACCGATTCTCGGAAGCATATCACATGTCACAAATGCGCGATCTCCCACCGATAGCTGGGGCGATCATTTGGGCCCGACAGATTGAGCGGCAGCTGTTGACGTACATGAAGCGAGTCGAGGACGTTCTCGGCAAAGGATGGGAGCTCTACGCCGAAGGCCAGAAGCTACAGTCCGAGTCGTCGGCGTTTCGAAAGAAGCTGGACACGCGACCCGTGTTCGAGGCGTGGCTGCACGACATCAACAGACGCGACATGGCCGTCGTCGGTCGGCTGTTTGAGATCGTGCGACTGCGCGGCGGGGGTTTCCAGCTCGCGGTCAACTTTGACCCGCAGACGATCACGCTGTTCAAGGAAGTGCGGAATCTGCTGTGGTTGAACTTTCAGGTGCCGCACATGATCACCAACATGGCCAAGGACGCCAAGCGGGTGTATCCGCATGCGGTGTCGTTGATGGAGACGGTGAGGACGTATGGGCAGACGTTGGATTTGGTGGAGCATAATCAGGGGATCGAGTGGTTGGTCGCAGAGTATCGAAACGAGGTGCAGCGGATGGTTGCCAAAGGTGCGTTACGTCGATTTTTTTTCGCTTGTTATGGATCGCCTGATATGGGGGTCTCTGGGGCAGGCATGGGTATCCGATGGGACCACTTTGTGAACCAATACGATTCGGCGCGGTTCGTGTCGGGCGCCGACGGGCGGGACAATCGGCACGTACAGTTTGTGCGCGAGTTTGCGAGCGTGGTGTCGGTGTTGCAGGACAAGACGAACAGTGTGATCGATCTATACCGGGACATCGTCCGGGCCGTGGAAGACTTGGCGACGTGCGCGTATACCCACGAGGCGTTTACGGACTTGTTGAGTCGGGTTCAGGCTGCGGTGCGTTCGTCGCGCATCTTTTCTTTTTTTTTTCATGTCTGGAAAAACGGGGCTGACGGGTGTGTGACGTTAGATTGATCGACTCAACTTGGAAGGGTATGCGAATCTGGAACATTGGGTCGCGGAGCTGGACAAGCGGATAGAGGGGATACTGTTGCAGCGATTAACGCACGTGATTCAAGTGTGGTGTTCCGAATTCGATCGGACGGACGACGGGGATGTGCGAAGGGAAGCAGTGCCGACGAACAAGCGGCGCGCTGGCAAGGGCGTGCGGGAGGAAAAGGTGCGTTTTTTGGCCGTCTCTGGAGGACCTTCTAACGAGACGTCGATGTAGATGCTAGAAGGAAACATGGCCGTCAAGCCGATCGTACACGAGATTCGGATACAGAATCAGGTCATTTTTCTCGATCCCCCAATAGAGTATGCGCGTTCGACGTGGATCAAGCAGTTGCACGACTGGCTGGGTGAGTCTTGTTCCACGTTGAGCGGCAGGGAGGCTCACGCGTCGGGCTTTGTAGGCGTCGTGTGCCGGTTACGCCGTATTCAAAGTTCGAGATACGAGATTGGATTACAGATGCAACGCGACTTGTCTTGGGAGACGACGTATACCTCATTGGTGCGTCTGTCAAGTTTTTTTTCTTTTTCTTCCGTCGGGTCTCAGCGATTCCACGCAGCTGACGCACTTTACGGACGCGACGCTCGAGCGGCCGTTTTCGCTCATCGAGCTCAAGGTGGAGCAGCTCAAGGACTATGTCGCGAAATGGCTCCAGTTTCAGTCGCTCTGGGACCTGGAAGCGGACTACGTGTTTAGCCGGCTGGGAGACTCGCTCGCGCACTGGCAACAGCTGTTGACCGAGATCAAAAAGGCGCGGTCGACGTTCGACACGTCGGAGACGCAGCGGAGCTTTGGCGTGTGCGTGGTGGACTATGAACAGGTGCAAGCGCGGGTGAACGCCAAGTATGACGCGTGGCAGAGGGAGATTACGAGTCGGTTTGGGGTCAAGTTGGGGAACACGATGAAGGAGATGCATGCTGCGATTTGCAAGGCGCGCAACGAGCTCGAACATCATTCGATCGAAGGGTTGGTAGGGGGCGGGTCGAGACGGTTCTAATCACTGTCGTTTTGTTTTTGTTTTTTTTTTTGTTTTTTGTTTTTTTATTCATGCATTTCTTTTTTTTTTCTCCTGAGATCTAGTGTATTGTAATCCTTCAAATTTCTAAAGGACCAGTTGGATGGAATAAGTTATACATTGGATCCGCCGGTTGAACGAGCGAGGAAAAAAGAAAAAAAAGAGGACTGCTACCACAGAGTCACGTCCGCCTCTGCCTCTCCAAACAAGCTCGTCTGTTTGACTCTAAACCCGTCCGCTACGACGCCATGTTCCGCGTCTGCATCGCCGCCAACGTAATACTCGGGCAGAGCGTCCTTGAGAAAGGCGAGAACGTGCGTGTTGATCTGTTCGAATTCGAGGAGAAACCCGTCGTGTCCGTCGGGCGAGGGAATAGTGACGAGCTGCGCGCGGGGAATGTGCGTCGCGAGGAGAATCTGTTCCGAAGGTGTAAAGAGGCCGTCCGTTTCGATGCTGACGACGAGGGCGCGAGGGAGCGTCGCGAGGACGTTTGCGAGCGCGACCTCTGCGGCGTCGCCTGGGGCGGCAGTGGTGGTGGTGGTGGCAGGGGCAGGGGCAGGGGCAGTACAAGGGGGAGGGGGGACGCGATCGCGGGCGAGGTCGTGCATGTCCATCTTGCGGGTGATGTGGATGTAGCAGTTGGCGTCGAATCGGGCGACGAACTTGGCGCCTTGGTAGCGGAGGTAAGATTGGGCAGAGAAAAAGGGGTGTCCTTGGTCGTGCGCGACGTGGGGGTGGGCGTTGGCATGAACATGGTTCTGAGGCTGCGGACGCCGACCGAAGCGGGCCTCGAACGAGTCACGGGAGCGGTAGGTGAGAAGAGCTGCCATGCGGGCCGCCGCGAGGCCCGATGCAGGCTGGGACGTGTAAAAGCCGTCGTTGAAAGCGGGGTCGGCGTAGATGCATTGACGCTGTGTTTCGCCCCAGGAGATGCACCACGCCGAGTGCCGGGCAGAGGTGGCGAGCGGGACGATGTGACGGACGTACGATGGTGGCGTGCAGAGGGGCCATTCGAGGACGGCCATGCCGCCCATCGAGCCGCCGATGGCAACTGCGACGCCAGCGACGCCGAGGTGATCGAGGACGCGTTTGTGGAGGCGGACGTCGTCGCGGATCGTCGTCTGGGGGAAGGCGGGACCGTACGGGCGGGCGTCTGGCGTCGTCGGGTCGGTCGTGAGCGGCGAGGCGGTGCCGTAGGGCGATCCGAGGACGTTGGCGCAAAAGATGAAAAATCGCGAAGGGTCAAAGGCTTTGCCATGGCCCATGAGAGGACCCCACCTGTGGTCGTGTCAGCGTAGGCGCCGACGGCGGCAATGACGACGACGACGAACCAGTCTTGAACGTCGGCGCTGCCTGTAAAAGCGTGGCAGATGATCATGACATTATCGCGGGCGTCGTTGAGTGCGCCCCATGTCTTGTAGGCGACAGGAACATCGACAAGGACATGGCCATTTTCGAGGGCAAACTCTGGTACGATGTGAATGTTTTGGTCAATGTGCATTATTACGGATCGGGTACTACTACAGGTATGTATTCAATGCCGCCGTCGCCATCGGTGGGCCTCTTGGACAGCTCGCTTGTTGTACACGTCGCCATAGCCGTCGTCGACGGTGCTCGGCGTGGCTGGTTCAAGTCGTTTGCGACGGAGGAGGGCGCGAGCACGCTCACGCTCAGACGACTCGCGGTGGAGACGGGCGGCGGTCGGGTCGAGCGGCGGTGGTCTCGACGAGGACGGGGGTGGCGGCGAGCGGGCAGCGAGCTGGCGGGTGATCGACGTGAGGGGGTCGTGGATCGACTTGGACCGCACGTCTCGTTGTCTACAACGACATCAGCGGGTAACGCTAGCGGCAACAATGAACCTCACCGTCGCTCCTCGTCGTTGTCGTGGCTGGCCTTGCCCGAGTACCAGGGATTCAGGTCTTTGGCGCTGGGTGCGAGCGGGACGCCCTTGTCGACTTCAGTCGTCTTCTTTGTTGCCCGTGCAGTCGTCATCATCGCCTGCTGCAACGACGTCGACACCGACATTGGACACGACGGCGAGGGACGCACCTGCTCCAAGTCCTCGAAGAAATTAATGTGCTTGCTACTGCTCGACGCGCCCTCGACCCCCTTGCCCTTGTCGATCCCGGCCCGCTCCCGCAACAACGTCAACCGCGCCTCTGCATCCGCGAGCGCAACCCGACCGTCTTGTTCTGCCTCTTTCCGTGCCGCTTCTTCTTCGTCTCGTCGCACCCGCTCGATATTGTCTCGTCTGTACGGATGGTACGACTTGTGGTGTGCGATGTTGAGCTTGCCCATGGCTGCGTTGTTGCCAAAAAAATAGCGAACTTCCGAAGTCGAGATCTGAAGCAATCGCAGCAACTCCCACGGCCTTAATCATGATAGGAGTTGCTGCATGTGCTTCAAAACTCTTGTTCTGTGGTTCGAACTGGCGGCACGCCCGTTACTGACCAGTGAGCCACCTCGCCAGCATCCAGTATTCAGCACTGGATAAAAAAAAAGGTACATGAAATTCAAGCCAACACATATAATTGGCCCTATTAGGCACCGAGATGGATATACAGAATACGCTGATCAAACGGCACGTCCACCAAAGTCCGCATCGTCTTGTGCAGCGCCCGCGCCGCACGAGTATGATCCAGTTTTCCCGACTCGTCCACCATATTGTCGTAAAACGTCGACGTGATCTTGTTCGTCTGCCCATCGTCCACGGCCCACATCGTCCCAATCACCGAACGGAACCCTGCAAACTGCATCGCCGACGCGAGATGGATCACCTCGTCCGGACTCTCCTCGTCGCCCACCGTCGTATGACACGCAGACAGGTAGGCAAATTGGGGATTTTCCAGGTTGCACTGGATGATGTGCTGGATGGTGAAATGACCGTCGTGGAGCGCAAACGCGGACTCGAACGGGCGTTTCTGGTTCGGAAGGCCGTGGCACGCGATGTGAACCCATTCGTTCTTGCCCAGCTCTTCGGAAAACCTGGATATGCTAGATTCGGGCCCTTCGATGCGCGTGAGCGTCACGAGGCTCCCCATTTGTTGAGCGACTTTGGACAGCTCGGCACCAACGGAAGGCAGTTGGGTCTGTCCGCTAGGGTTCGCTTGACCAACTGCGACAAGGCACTTCAATCTATCACCTGAAAGCGGTGGTGCAGGCCGTCTAGCGTCAATGAGGGCAGTGAGAGTGAGAGTGTAAGACGAGACGTAGTAATGTGCGAGATTTGGCTTATTTTTCCTGTACTGGCCAGCCGCGTGCAAGGGGAGTAGGGAAAATTCTGCAGTAGGGCACCACCAGATGCGCGATCCATGAGGTAATATTGACTGGAGGACATCGACGATGGGAGAGACGACGTCATCCCAGATCTCCCGTAAAATGACAGCGAAATGGTTCGTCACGTTCATCGTCTTTGCGCGCACAACAAAGGTATGGAATGTCAATGCCAATTGTCGAACGCGTTCCTTGGAAATCGGTAATGGGATGTGAATTGGGTCTTCCTTAGCCAAAACGACGAGGGCATCACAACTATACTCGCTCGCATTTACGATGATGACGGGTCCCTCGCAGGCTGTCTGTCGGAGATCGGAAAATCGTGATGGTAAAAGAAACCGGGAGAGGCCGGGTAAAGCACGGATGTCGTCGGCGATCGTCTGCAAGTCTACGTTTAGGCTACATAGACGATCATGTTGATCAGCACCAGGTGATTCCATGGCTCTACGAATAAGTGCGGTGATTTCTGTATAATTTCCCGCCAATATCCTCTCTTCTGGGCCAGACGCGATAACATCTTCAAGCGGGGAACGAAGGCGAGAAAGCTGGCTCCAAAAAACACCCCTGCCCTGTTCGAGAAACTCCACCGCTTTGGCAGGAGCATGATTACGAAGACAAGAAGAGAATGCATCCACTGCAAGTGACGACGTGAGGCGCTTGAGGACGTCAAAATGTTGGGGCAATGAAGGCAGGCTAGCTATGTGATGAATGAGCAATCGAAGGCAATTTTCATATGCCAAAAGTGCTGAAGGATGGCCAAGATCTTCAGCAACATTGGTCCATGCTCTTGCCGCGTCAACGTCGTCTAATGTCGCAGTTTGCGACACCTGATCCAACTGTGCAAAGAGGTCAAATATCTCTTCTTTGTCCTGTATCTCATTCAACTTTTTGAATCGGGAGTGAAGGGAACCCGCGAGACAGCATAATGAGTTAGATCGGCGGGAATGTCCTGGTGGCAAAATGGCCATTGCCTCCCGATTAAGACGAATGGCCTCATCAATATCCTCCAAAGCACCGACATGTTTATACCGGTTAATGAGAGCAATAGCAAAATTGTTCAAAACATGGGCCGATCAGCATGTTCCAAAGCCAGCGCCTCTGGTCCGAGAGCAATACCCTCGTTCAAGTCCTCTATCTTCTTCAGTCCTTGGTAGCGAATAAAAAGATGAGTTGCGAGACTGTTTAGAGGTCCATACCGAGCAGGGTTCCCCGGTGGTTGAAGTGTCAGTGCATCTCGGTCGAGAGCAATGGCTTCGTTGATATCCTCTATTGTGCCGAGCCTTTTGTACCGGTCACAGAGTGTAATCGCCAGGTTAGACATGGATGTTGGTCGACTGGGATGACCAGGTGGGCACAGTTCCAGCGCAGCTCTGTAGAGGGCAGTGGCTTCGTTTAGATCCTCTATTCCGCCAAGCTCTTCATAACGAGTTGCAAGATGAACCGCAAGATTGCCCAATGACATTGCACGACCAACATGCCCTGGCGGCAGAATTGCCAGTACATCTCGATCAAGGCCGATGGCCTCGTTGAGATCCGCCATTCTTTTAAAATATTTGTATCGAGCAAAGAGGTTAGCCGCAAGATTATTTAAGGATGACCAGCGTTGGGGGTCCTCTGGCGGGGACAGGGATAGTACTTCTCGACCCAGTGCGAGAGACTCCTCGATGTCTGCCACATTTCCAAGCCGTGTGTAGCGAGCGGTAAGATAAGCTCCAAGGTTACCTAAAGCTACTGATCTATTCCGGTGCCCCGGTGGGCGAAGCATCAGCGCATCTCGGGTGAGGATAATTGCGTCATTGAGATTGCTGACTTCGCCTAGTTGTTCGTACCGTGTGAAAAGCGCCATCGCAAGGCTGTTCAAAGACCCTGATCGATCTGTATGTCCTGAAGGGCGGAGCTCTAGCGACTCTCTGCTGAGGACGATAGCCTCTTCGAGATCCATAATATTCCCAAGCTGGTTGTACCGACTCAAAAGATCGTCTGCGAGGTAACTGAGACAGTCGGAACGCTTGGGATGTCCTGGCGGGCAGAGTTCAAGCACCTTGCGCTCAAGAGCTATGGCCTCTTCGATGTACTGCGTCACACCTTCTTGTTCGAATTTGGCAACAAGGGAATCTGCTTGAATAAGCAACTGTTTGGCTGGCGGGCATGTTATTTTCCTACAATCCAAGTCGAAAGAGCGACAAACCTTCTGAATCTGAATCCATATGGGCCTATCGAGCTGGAATTGAAGGTGATGGTTAGGGAGAAGGGGAGAAGGAAAAGAAAGGTCAAACGAACACCATGCGTGTGAAATGACAAGGGTACAGGCTCGGGCTCCGGGGCCAGAGCGGGCCAGAGTGTAGGCATCCGAGCGGCCCAAGAAGTATAACACCCGAATTGCTGTCTTTTTCACACGACTGACACGACGGGGGTCGTCATGTTTAGTATATGTAGGCCTGGATGTAGATCACTGCCATTACATAACTCCTCTCTTTGCGACAGGAGCGCATATTCCGATTTAGTAATCCACTAGCCGAGACCCGTGGAACCAATGAGAGACCCCACAAATGTGCAGGATCACGTGGTTCACTTTCATCGAATGCGCAAAACGACCCTCTTAGAGTCAAAAAACGAGACGGCAAGCACGTTAACGCGTTTTTTCATTACATACATACATGTTCTCACATCGACCGAGTTTTTTTTTTTTTTTTTTTTCAAGTCACGATACAGTTACATTTTCTCAAACGTCCGTCGATAGTGGCGC
Source organism: Solioccasus polychromus (assembly GCA_038090335.1). Taxonomy (NCBI): domain Eukaryota; kingdom Fungi; phylum Basidiomycota; class Agaricomycetes; order Boletales; family Boletaceae; genus Solioccasus; species Solioccasus polychromus. Next base: position 64,179 of record JBBPMM010000053.1, read on the forward strand.
CATGCGCCACGGAGCGCTTAGTCCAACCGTTCACCGCATTGGCTGGGTGGCAGGAATGCCCTTCGGGATGGGCGCATGCGGGACCGGCGCGTGCGGGGTCCTCACTTTGATGCCTGCGTGCAAGCGTCGTTTCAATGACGGCCTCTTGTCATTGCCATTCCTCACTCACCGAGTTCTTGACACAAGAGGTCTGCACCCTTTTCTCCGACCAACAAGGCAGACGAATAGGTATTGGTGCCGAGGTTGTCCTGCCCGCGAAATCGTTCAATACCCCCAGAACACGCACACGCACGCGGAAAGAGAAAACGCACAGGACAGATGCTCAGGTCGACGCACTTCAAGTTCTGTGTGCCTAGTAGACGGGGTCGGGTCAGTCTTTTTGCGATCGTGTGCGTTTAGGCGTCATTCACCATAGACGTTGAGACGACCATCAACGACGCCGCCCTCTTCGCGAGGTTTCATAGCTGGGAAACCATCATACCGTCTTTTTTTCTACGATCGAAAAAAAAAAAAAAACTTACCACAAGTACCGAGACTGTGCCAAGTGGTCTCGACGTGGTCTTGTCGTACCCCCAAATCAGTGAATTCATTCCACGAACGGTCATAAAGGATGCACATACCAGAAATCCACGCGTCAATTGCCTCGTCGTCCTCTTTCGAATATCGGATATCCTCGTGAACCTTTTTTGGGTCGTACGGCTCGCCAGGTTTGTGCCACGTGCCCATGTGAATGCCGACCGTGAAACTGTCGGGCAACAATTGCTTGGCGGTCTTGATGTCGATGTCTATGGCCGCTGCTGGAGAGGCGGGGTGGAAGTGAGGGTGGTGCGACGTCAGCTCGCCGCGGAATGCTGTCATGATTCGTCGTCGAAAAGCAGGTCATCGAGAACAATTGGTGGCGCTTACCGTCCATGCGGCGGGCAACTTCCCGCGTCTTCTTGTAGCTCCATCGAATGGGCGCGAAATCGGCCTTGTCGTTCATGAAACCGCTGTCGAAGAAGGGCTCGGCGTATGGATCACAAGATGTAATGTGGATCTGTCCGACGTGAGACGTGACGCCGACGTGGTGACAATTTGCTTACTTTGCCACGACTTGCAGGGTATTCCTTGTGTGCGCAAATGAGTTTTCATGACGACTTAAATGCATGGGCCATACCAAATATTGGAACCTACAGAGTGCTCGTCAACCGGCGTGCTCTCGAATGTCCGTTCATTTGTACTTACATAGTCATGTACTTTCCGGGAGGAAGCAACGAATGATCGGCATAAGCTGTGATGATCGAATGAGACAAGTCTGTGCGATGTCAAGAGCAAACAAATACCTCCAGAGACGATGGAACCAAACCTGTACGCCAATGTCTGAGCGAATGTACGTTCGAGAACATTAGACTCACATGACCGGCTTGTCGGGCTTGTCTTTGAAGTACCTGTCCCAGAGTGCATTGAACTCTGGGCCCATCTCTTTGAGTTCTTCTTCCGTGGGGCGAATCTGGGATCCCAGATTGGATGTTCGTCTTCGAGACTAGACCACGGTCCATGACCTACCTTGAATCCAGCATCGATCGCGTTCGAGGACAAGCGTGCTTTCTCGGGACTTGTTTCCCATTCGGCGAATATCTGCAAAGTCTCTATCACGTTTCGCAGTGGAGATGGACGCGAATTCGTATTACCTCTTTTCGCGCCTTTTCTTCACCACGTAAAAAGTCGTCGACCGTAACACTCTCGTTGGAAACGCGGTAGACTGTTGGGACGATCAGGTTCGGCACAGGTTCAATAAAAAGAACCGATCTTTACTCGACAACGTCGTATAGTGGTCTTGGTATTCTTCTCTGTTCGCCGCTCGGAATTGGACGTCACGGAGAAGAAATATGATTTGCTTACCCAACTCCAGGAAGATCGCTGACGAGGTTGATGTTGAGCTGTTTCAGCAAGTTTGCCGAACCAACGCCGGAGCGCTCGAGAATCTAAAGTGCAGTCCTGTTAAGCCCGAAAAAAAGACTAGGAAATCAGGTCGGGATATACCTGAGGCGTTCCAAGGGTACCAGAACTGAGGACGACATACTTGCGTGCTCGGACCTACCAATGGATTCAATACACCGAAGCATACCAAGAAATAGCACTAACAATAGTCTCCTGTACATTGGCACCGTTTGCGCGATTTCTGGAGGGAACGTAAGCAACTCCGACGGCCTTGGTGCCCTCGAAAATAACGCGAGAGACGCGCGCGTTAGTTCGTAGGTAAAGGTTGGACTGGACGTCCATGACGCTATGTACGTAAGCTATCACGGGTTCCATCATAACGTCGCCACCAAGAATCATCTAGCCTCACCAGTTGCAGCATCGCTGCGGCGACCAGTTTGTCGGTTGATGTATTTGGCCCAGATTTCAGCACCATGGCTAGTATCGAGATCTGTTTACATCAGTGTCTGACCGTCATGTGAGGTGTGAGACATTACCTTGAATATCATCTAGTGGACGATAATGAAGATCGCGACATGATTAAACGATGGCACGCTACTCACCGCTAAATGGAACGCCGACAGCGTGGGATGCACGCAGGAAGTCTTGAGCAAGTTGTGTGACCTGGCCACCGTTACTGATGGCAATAGGGCCGTCGTATCCGTGGGTATCATTGTTCACTGGTTTCTGGTAGTTTTCGAGCTTTTTTTATGGTTTGTGAGTTGGAGCATGTCTATTGAACCACGTGCATACCCGCTTCATCAATGGGAACAGATCTAGAGGGCGAATTAGATATTGTACAGAACACAAAGTAATGAACCCACCCTTTGCGGTCCAACCGGGAGTCTTGAAGTCGTCTGCGTATCATTAATCATTATAACTTAATCATATGTTCTTTAAGAAACCAACCCCAGTCAGAAGCAGAAGCCTGATATCCAAGTATTATAATCCATGAGAATACCGATTAACGAGGCACTTTACCCTTGTGTACATCTGGAGAGGGCAAATTGCACGTTTATAATTTGGAATCCAGTGGATTGGAATCATACCTGGAAGTTGATGCTAGGAAAATTGTGGTGAATTTAATGAACAACCAGAGGTGTTGCATACTAACCTACTTCCGCCACCTTGGAGGAAAAGGTGCAACAACAAATAAGTGGACAAGTCCTCTCGATACAGACGAGTATATCTTACCTAAAATATTGGCGCATCTGCATTAATAGTCAACACTGCAGCTCACGGGTACAAACATGAAGGACTGACGGGACAATGCTCTTTCGTCCTCTGAGGTAAGTCGAGGGCTGAGAATCAACATAGAAAGTAGCCTTGTCATTTCTGTAGTAGTGGCTCGGTCTAATATTTTGATATCAGGAGGCTCAACGGTCACTTACATTCCGTCCCGCTGCATGTTCTTAACGTAGATACCCGGCCTGTATACCCAGGGATCGTCGCGGTTGTTGGCCCCCGCTGTTGGACAAACAGTTAGGCCATGCTGCACGTCTAGACGAGTGATGCTGACCCTCGATGAGCATGACCTTGAGGTTGGGGTCAGCATACGCCAACCGTCCGGCGACGACACAGCCGGCGGGGCCACCCCTACGATGTCAGGTCAGAAAGACGTCCGGCGAGGCTCGTCGCACGGTGATCTTACCCGCAAACGATAACATCGACCTCTTGGGGATGAACCATGGTTATTCGACTAGTAGAGAGAGATGTGTCTGACGGATTTGTGGGACGCAGAGGGGTTTTTATACCCCACGGAAAGGGGGAAGGACCAAAAGGATCACGCCAGCCCCGTTTTCCCCCCACCCTGTCAATACCTGGGGTACGGTATCTTTCGTGGAGAAGAAAGGCTGTCAGAAACGCGTTTCATGAGCCCGCACGCACACATGGCTTGGCAGATCAAGCTATTGTGTCAAAAGTGGGACATTCAGATACTTGGTATTATTGATGTGCATGTAACTTGAAGATGAAGGATCTGCACCAGGGATCAAACGAGACTGTTGTCTTACATTCTTCTGAAGATGAAACTGGATATTAAGACGTTCGATTGATGAAACGGCGGAGTACTACTACTAGAACTTCTCAATTGATTGACGGGGATCAAAGAAGCTGAGCCGGCATCTACCGGGCCGCGGTTATGGACGTCCAACATCTCACTGACCTGGCCTCGTGCATGCCCCCGTTCGTGTACATTACAGACACTGTCAACCAGCGCACCACCGCCAATGTCCTCGACGCTGTCCTGCGCGAAAATGCCCTTTTTGCCCGTGTCAACGCCGTCGCGTGCGTCACGCAACGCGTATTTTATGACACAGTGCTCAACGCACTGGCTGGATGGACTCCGTCTTGGGAGAATGGCTGCCAAGTCTGGCCTGGTGACGACGCGCAGCGCTACAACGACTCCATCGACAGCTTTCTTCACGGTCTCAGGCGAATCGGGGGCAAGGGCAAGAGCAAGGCAGACATGCAGGACAACATGGTCATCCTCGTCGAACGCGCAGAACGCCTCCCTGAGCGTCTTCCAGAGCTCATCGTTTCCCTGTCGCGCTTGGCAGAACTGGTTCGTCGTCTCCTTCCTTTCCCTCCGTCGCTCATTCGGGGATTTGCTAGTCGAGAACAAAAGTCTCGGTCGTCTTCTTGTCGTCCGTCAGCTGGGAACACATCCGTCCACCGCTTGGCGCGTCTCCGGACCCTTACTACATCGACGTAGAGCCTCTGGAAAAGCAAGGTATGTCTCATTGCCCGTGTGCGTGTCGGTTTTTGATTACGTAGATGTCTTGCAAAAGCTCGTTTCGGCGTTTCGTTCTACAAACTCGCCCCACGCAGCCTATCATCCCGCTCTACAACCGCTCTATGAGCAGTATGTCGACACCCTCTACGATGCCGTATCCATGTACACGACCAATCTGCTCGAACTCCAATACATTGCAGCAGCCCGTTGGCCTGGTTTCGCCAAGCCCGTCTTGTTGCAATACGACACCTTGGTTCAGCAAGCCAAGCAGGAAGGATCGGATCCCCCCGAACTCGTACCCCCTGCCACCGAGGGCCGGTTGCGTCTCATCAAACACTTCTTGCCCAGTTTTACGGCCGCGTTGGAAACTCTCTATCCACGTCTCGACAATGCCGCAGACTGGGCTGCCAAAAATGACTATGGCGCGACCGATTGCGACGAGGGGCGTTCCACGTCCAGCTTAAATCTTCTCCCGCGCATGTCGAAATTCATTCTCGTCGCTGCCTTTTTAGCCTCGACCAATCCTGCCAAGAGCGACCTGCGCATGTTTGGTCGAGGACCAGAGGAACGTAAGAAACGACGTCGAAAAAGCGGTGCTAGTCCAAAAAAGGGCGGGCAGACGGTGGTCAAGGTGGGTGTGATTTTCCCTTTTGATCGGTGTTCACACGGCTGACCGTGCATGAGACTAGGCTTCCCAGCGGCTGTTGGGGCCGGCGGCGTTTCCACTCGATAGGTTGCTCGCGATTCTTGGTGCGTTGTTAGAGGAGTACGACGACGACGTGCGACCTCACGATCCAGGGGAGTGTGCGGATATAGAGGTCGGGCGAGTACACGTCTATGCTGCCGTGAGTTCGTTTTTCCGTCTCTCTGCGATGATGACGACAACGTTGAAGTAGATTGGCGAGTTGACGATGATGCGAACGTTGCATCGAACCAGCGGGGAGGAGAGGATGGATGGGCACACGTTCAAGTGTGGGATCGGACACGATGTGGCGTTGATGTTAGCGAGAGAGTTGAACGTGCCGCTGAACGAGATGATGTGGGATCCGGCTTGACAAAGTTGCCGGTGCGGTGTTTGATTGTTGCCATCCAAGTGGTCGTTCCATGTGTACTCATGTCTGAGTAATTACAGCGCCATTTCTTTGCCACGCGTACAGTCGTTCACTTGCCAAGTACAGGATTTCCATAATTAAGCCTCAGGAACAAGCTCGGGAGATTTCCATGCTCTCTCAAAGCTGGACTGAATCTCTCACTGCTCGTCTTCTCCTTTTCCTCGATGCCTGTCGAGCACGTCTCCCTGTCGCAAGACTATCCCTTGCGGCGGTTCGACGAGTCGATCGAACTGGACAAGGACTCGGACGACGGCCGCGACGTTCGTACGCTCTCCTCCGGTACGTCTCCTAATCACTGCTACGCGTTCGTTGTCATCATCTCCTCTATCATCAGCCTCTGACATTTCCGTGCGTCACCTGTCATTCGTAGTGACCTCACCACGACGTTTGCGCTTATTTAACTCTATCTAGGGCTACGCCTCGTCATCCTTTTACCCCGACCCCAACCTCCCTTACCCCTACTCCCACACTCCAACCGACTTCGACGACGACTCGCCCTATCCCGAAGTCCGCTCGGCCGTCGCCAACACTGACGACCCTTCGATTCCCGTCCTCACACTCCGTACCTGGGTCCTCGGAGTCGCGTGGTCCGTCCTCCTTCCCGGTGTGAACCAATTCCTGTTTTTTCGGTACCCATCGGTTCCGCTCGTCGCTATTGTCGCACAGCTCGTGACGTACCCACTCGGGAGCGCATGGGCGGCGTATGTACCGCGGTGGCGAGTATGTGGGTTGATGTTGAATCCAGGGCCGTTTACAATTAAGGAGCATGTATTGATTACGGTGCGTCTTTGGCGTGATCCCACCTCTCTTTCTCTTTTGATCGAGGGCTGACATGAGAAACATAGATTATGGCGTCCGTTGGATCGCAGTCAGCTTATGCGGTAGGTCGCGTGTTCGTGGAAAAAGCTCGAGTAAGGCTTGGTTGATGCCCTTTCAGACCGACATCATCGCGGTGCAGAGGGTATATTACGATCAGCGATACAGCTTTGCGTGTGCGTCCTCGCGTTCTAGATTCCGTATCTAAATAGGACCATGTTCCTGGTTCCGTGCTAACACCTTTTCCTACGCCTCTCCCTCCTGTCTGCGCATCCAGATCAATGGTTCCTGGTCGTGTCCACCCAGCTCATCGGATTCTCTGCTGGCGGCATCGCACGGCGGTTCCTGGTCGTACCCCCGAGCATGATATGGCCCAGCACGCTTGTCACATGCGCCCTCTTCAACACGCTGCATTCACAACAGTACGCGGGCGCGGGTCGGTTGGGCGGTATGACCCGCGAAAAGTTTTTCATGTATGCGTTTGCGGCGTCGTATATTTGGTGTGCGTCTCGCCTAGTTTTTCTTTTTGTGGAAAGAAGAGAAGGAGTGAGAGTACTGATGTGACGGGCAGATTTCTTTCCTGGTTATCTGTGTGCGTGTCTGAGTCGCTTCTGGGACGAGGAAGCTACCTAACTCCGTTTGGGTCTAGTCCAGGCACTATCATATTTCTCGTGGGTGACATGGATATGGCCCGATAACGCAGGTGAATCACACGTGTTTTTTTTTTTCTCATTCATTTGCGCGACGCATCTCATCATCGTGCTTGAATAGTGATCGCACAATTGTTTGGGTGCGTGGAAGCATTTTTCGTCTCGTGTGGAATAGTGGATTTACGAGGAAATGCGCAAGATATATCCATGGAATGGTGAGTGCCACCCGCAGGTGTCTAGAGATAAGGACAGGGAATTTGAATGGACGTACAGGGTATGTCTGTCGTAACGTTTGACTGGAGCCAGATTGCGTGCGTGTTTTCTGCGTAGTCTGACGTTGATCGACGACGAGGTTTGGACTTCCAGGTATATTGGATCACCTCTGGCAACACCTTGTACGTTTTCTTTTTCCCTCATACGTCGAGAACTGCGTGGCTGACGCCGAATCAAGGGTGGGCCGCGGCTAATATTCTCTTTGGATTCGTGATATTTTATTGTGCGTGGTTCCCTTTGTGCGCTTGTTCTCGATGACGTGTAGCTGGGCAGGGATCGTCACGCCCATACTCTATGTACGTTGTTGATTCGCTAGATGTATCGTCTATTTGGGCTGACGTGGTTTCAATGTAGTTTACGAATACGTGGATGGCATTGTACATGCCGTGCGTATCGTCCAATATTGCGCATTTCCACAGTCCTGACGGTCGTGGTAGGATTCAATCGCGTCAAGTGTTTGACAATCGGTTGCAAGCGTACAACGTGTCGCGGATCTTGACGCCCAACGTAACGCTCGACATGGACGCATACCAGTCGTACAGTCCGTTGTACATGTCGTGCGTCGTCGTTCCTTTTCCCGTATTCGTGGGGTTATCGACGCTTCGCTATTCTATTCCATTCTACGTAGGACGTGTTTCGCAGTCTCGTATGGCCTCTCGTTTGCGACCATCACGGCCACGCTCGTACATACTTTTCTCCACTTTCGAAAACAGATCATGCAACAGAGTCGGCGGTCGTTGGGAGAGGAACCCGACGTGCACGCACGATTGATGAATTCGTACCCACAAGGTCCGTCCACTCCCCTTTCCCCTTCATCTCTCCCATCTCTTCTTTTACCATATTCATCTCATCTCGGCGTCCTCGGGCTCACACTGCCCCCTCCCCCCCTTTTTTGCGATAGTTCCTGATTGGTGGTACCTCGTCTTGTTTGCGGTCATGTTTATGCTGGGCGTGGTCAGCATCGAACTGTGGCATACCCAGATGCCAGTGTGGGCATTTGCAATTGCATTATTGATAGGTACGTGTCTGGCCAATCGGTCTTGCGCGACTCGGGTTCCAGTGCTGATGGCGCGAGAATGAAAAGCATTTACGTACGTTGTTCCGTGTGGCATGATTCAAGCCATCACAAACCAGCAGGTCGGGTTAAAGTGAGTCGTCGGACATGCCGTTAAGGTCGTTTTTTTACTGATCGCGCATCGTAGCGTGATTACGGAATTGATCATCGGGTATGCGCGATGCATTGTTCATCTCCTTTACTTCGTGGGGACAGGGCTGAGCGAAACATGAATATCTAGGTACGCGTTGCCCGGTCGGCCCGTCGCAACCATGTTGTTCAAGACGTATGGTTACATCGTGAGTCAATCGTATCCACTCGCCTCCGTGTGAAGGACATGCTAAGTGTGTGGGACGGGAGACGATGACGCAAGCGCTCACGTTTACGGCCGACTTTAAGCTCGGTCATTACATGAAGATTCCCCCGCGGACCATGTTTTGGTGTCAGGTACGTCTCGTGCCGCCCTTCATCGACCACGGTGGTCGAACCTGCGAAACCGCGGCAGATTCTTTGTACTGTGATTGCTGGAACGACGCAGCTGTTGGTGCAGTGGTGGATGTTTGAACACATTCCGTACGTCTACGCGGCCATGTAAATGGGTCGATTGTTGGCTCATGACGTGGCAGGGACATGTGCTCGAATACACAAAAGGACGGGTGAGTGGGACGTGGCGTCGGCGTTGGCACGTGGGGTTTAAACATCGTAAACAGGTTCGTCTGCCCAAATACCCAAGTCTTTGCGACAGCATCGATCATTTGGGGTGCGTCGCTCTCGTTTCTCGATGTCAGCGCGTGTTTAGGAAATGATACCTGCATACAGGCGTCGTTGGGCCGAAGATGTTGTTTTCGGCAGGCCAGTTGTATAGCCGTACGATTCCTCCCGCGCTTGTCAAAGAGGAACGATGACGACGACTGACGTGTTGTTGGTCTAGCACTCATGTATTTCTTTATCGTGGGGACAGTGGCGCCGGTCGTGCCCTGGCTGTTGATGAAGAAGTGGCCAAATAGTTTTTTGCGGTATATCAAGTGGGTCCTTTCCCATCTCTTCGTCTCGATGCTAATCTGTGTAGTTTGTAAGTGTTTTCGGTCAATGGGTGGGATGGTGCTAAACGCACTCATGATTAGCCCCGTCATATTCAATGGGACGAACTTGATTCCGCCCGCGACGGCGTTGAATTTCGTGCCGTGGGCGTACGTACGGGCTGTTTTGTGTACTCCATGATCTGACGCGTCGATGAAAACAGCCTCGTCGGATTCATCTTTCAATTCGTCGTTCGGAGACGGTATTTCGCATGGTGGGCCAAGTATAATTGCAAGTGCCACTTTTTTTTTCGATTCGTGGCATTGTTAACGCCCGCGGGCAGACGTCTTGTCGGCCGCGCTGGACGCGGGATTGGCCCTGTCAGTGATGACGATATTTTTTGCGTGCGTCCCTTGTTCTGTTTGTCTTTTCCTTGACCGAGCTGAACTATAGACTTCAATATCCGTTGGGCGGGAGCGTGAGTTTTTTTTTCCCTTTGACCCGAGGAGACGACCGACGAAAAACGACGATGTAGATCGGACTAGGTACGATACAAAAGTGGTGGGGGAACGAGGTGTATCTGACCAATTACGACGCGTTGGGGATCCCGGTGAGGCAGCTCGCGCCGGGTGAGACGTTTGGCTGAGGGTGAAAAAAGTAATGGACGGGGTGTATTAGTAGAGAGGTCGATGTATCGATCTTGTTTTTATTCTTGAACGCTTGGTTCTGTCTAAAAGACCGCAATGTATCGTACACTCGAGATGAAATCGTTCGAGGTGTGGCAGTGCACGACCAAGGGGACCTGCTGAGTCCGGGGCGGAGTATTCTATCGCGCTGTTCGCCGGGCGGGGCCAACGACTGTCCCGATCTTCTCACTTTAGAAATCTTTTCAGAATACAAATGATGTCTGGAAGTCGTGTTGGATCACATCATCTTCAGAAATCTCTATCGACCCACAGCCGTCCCGCATACCCGGAAACGATTGGCTCTGCTTTTCGTTGCACGATGCACCGCTTCGATCCTATTCTTCAGAGCCCCGTCGATTCTTAGATTTTACCCAACTAACCGTATATGTTTAGTAAAAAAAAATCGAACTCTATTTCGACGTTGCTTGCTCATGTGCAGCTCCCAAGCAACAACCCAATATTATAAGGAGAATCACAAATGCAAACCACCTGAGCGAACGTACATGATCGAGCGAAGAGGGCTGTTTTGTCGAATTGTTGCAAAAGGTGATCCTATTCGAGCTGCTCATCTTGCATCTGTTACTTTTGAGTGGATGGGCGCGTCGCATCGAGTTAGATTCAAGTCTAATCGAACATTGTTGAATGTTATATGGTTTTTGAAGCAGTATCCATATCCATTCTCGTGGCTGGTGCCTTGTTGCAAACAGCATTGAAAAGAACAATGTTGCAAGGCAGTGGTAGTTCACGTTCCACCATTTCCACCCAGGTCCGAATTTTGGACATGGGATTTCTCTCTACTCTTGGTCACCAGTCACTGAGTTGCAAGGTAATTCTAAATACATCAAATATGGAAATATGAGGTACGACGCAGCGACGCTGAGTGACACATCAAAGGTGACCGTGACATGAATCGTTTCTACCCGTAGTCATACTATGCCCGTATGAGATATAACACGCTGCTTACATGATCAACGATCCCTGATCCCTGGTAGGTGCTGGCATTGAGTATAAGGATTCCGTGTTTCAGCTTTGCACAGGTTAATATACCCTGGCGACCAACCCGACCGAGCCGTGTTAACATCAACCTTTGGACCACGCAAAACCATTGTCGACTCATCAACTCGTATGAGAATTGTCTGGAGGGAAGATGAAAAAGTCGGCTTGACACTATTTGGTACCCAGTTCATTTCGAACTCGGCCTCTGGGAATCTTCCAAATGTCGTAAGCGATGCATCGCAAGTCGAGCCGAGACTCGTTCCAGAATGTGCGCGAGAACCCCCAGGGACGAGTAAGGTTGGTACTCGAAGGCGATCCTGATCATTGCGTAATTATAGAAACGGACTGCTCTGCCGTGAGACATGGCTGGCGACGAATATCATCTCGGATTTGTCTTTCTTTTTTCTACTTCTTTTCAACTACTTCGATGACTGCTAGTGCGCAGGCTCATCCTTTAGAACCTTCTAGTGCATCATCATTTGATGCAGCCTCAGGATTTGCCGAGGTTCGAACAGTTGGTAGCCGGGTTAAAGAAGAAGACTCGGACTACCAAGATCGTACCTTGAGTTTAGGTGGGTTGAGTACCTTAACAGTGTGTCGCTAAAACCATGGGCTGTACACTCACGTAGGCTCCGGGACGTCTGTGCGTATCTTACAATCAACTTTTGAGAATGACCTTGAAACAATACATAGGAGCCTTCAGAGGGTTTCGACCCCAATTTTGACCAAAGTCAAACTACCACATTCGAGGATGACTCACCTTACCCTGAAGTGTGCTCAGCAGTCGCCAACACGGACGATCCGTCAATACCCGTGATGACGGTCCGGACCTGGGTGATTGGGGTGCTTCTCGCCGCCATCTTGTCTGGCATCAATCAATTCCTCTTCTTTCGGTATCCTAATGTACCTCTTGGAACGACTGTTGCGCAGCTCGTGTCATTTCCGCTTGGAAGACTTTGGGCGAAATATGTTCCTCAGAAACGGTTGCTTGGAGTATCGATGAATCCGGGGCCATTATCTATCAAGGAACACACACTGATAACGGTCAGTACTGTCTTGCTTTCATCAACCTTGCGTGCATATTTTTTTGTAGATAATGGCCTCAGTTGGAGCCATGCCACCTTACTCTGTGAGCAGACATCTTTTTGCATGTAAAGGAATATTAATCGAAATTCAGTCTGACATCATCGCTGTGTTGAGGGTGTATTATAATAAGCGCTTCAATCTCAGTTGTTTGTATTTCTTCTCTTTATAAGTATCCATGACTAATAAGTTTTTTCCATTTGCCCTCTCTAGATCAATGGTTCCTCATTATATCCACCCAGCTGATAGGCTTTTCAGCGGGTGGAGTCGCCCGTCGATTTCTTGTGACTCCGTCGAATATGATATGGCCAACCACACTGGTGACCTGTGCATTGTTTAACACACTCCATTCACAGCAGTATGCCGGCAGTGGTTGGTTGGGCGGCATGAGCCGAGAGCGCTTCTTTTTCTACGCGTGCACTGGGTCGTTCGTGTGGTGTGAGTCCATCGTTGCTTGTCTTTGTTAGTCTGTTAATAGGTCTGAACTGGTTGACACACAGATTTCTTCCCTGGGTATTTGTGTATGCTTTTCCCCTTGAAATTACATATAACTGCTGATAAACCAGCGATAGTTCAGGCACTGTCGTACTTCTCGTGGGTTACTTGGATATGGCCTGAAAATGCAGGTGAGTTCGTGTCGTTTTCAGCAGGTCCAGCGAATTTTCAACTAGCCTTGCAAGTGGTTGCACAGCTATTCGGGTATGGCACCGTCCTTTTGTTTTCTACGCATTGATTGTTTGATGGCATTAAGATACGTACACGGAATGGTGAGCAAATGACAAATAACCCAATAGCTATGCAGGAGCATGAATTCAGATGACATAGGGCCTGTCGGTTATAACATTCGACTGGAGCCAGATCGCGTGCGTGTGTTGGTCAGGGAATCCTTGCAGAAACTAATACTGTTCATTGCACAGGTATATAGGCTCGCCGCTCGCCACACCATGTATGGCTTAGACGTTCTTCTCCATACTTTGTCATTTACTTCATCCATAACAAGGGTGGGCAGCAGTAAATATTCTCATCGGATTCGTGATATTTTATGGCAAGTTCTTATGACGTTTAACAACCCTTTCATCCTTACTTTACTCATAGGAATTGTCACTCCTGTCCTCTACGTCCGTGTTTTTCTTAGAATCTGTCTGTATGCAATTTACTCACGACGGTACCTAGTTCACAAACACTTGGATGTCTTCATATATGCCGTGAGTATTACTACATGCAGAGCACGCTCACGTGCAGATATCTCGGTGTAGCATCCAATCGAAACAAGTCTATGATAACACAATGAAGCCCTATAACATCACCCGGGTTCTGAACTCAGACTTTACACTTAACCTAGAGGCGTATGAATCATATAGCCCATTATACCTGACGTATGTTTTCTCGCCGTTGTCAACTTCAAATTGCTTTATTGAACGTTTTCAGGACGTCATTTGCCATCTCTTACGGGTGCGTTTTATTTGTGGATTTCGTATGAACAACTAATCTCGAGGTTCAGTTTGGCGTTTGCTACAATCGCTGGTATCTCGTTTCACCTTTTCAGCGACCATCTTTTCACTAGTTATATCACAGCCATACTCGTGCATACCTTCCTTCACTTTCGGAAGCAGATTGTCCAGCAATGTCGTCGGAGGTCGTTGGAAGAAAAGCCCGATATCCATGCTCGCCTTATGATGGCATATCCTCAAGGTATGTCCCGGTACTGTAGTTGGCATCACACCCTCAAATAAAATTCGGCAGTCCCCGAATGGTGGTATCTTGTACTCTTCGTTATTTTATTCACTCTAGGGGTCATTAGTATCGAACTGTGGCACACACAAATGCCAGTCTGGGCGTTTGTGATTGCTTTGCTAATAGGTAACTCTCATCTTTGGCACTATCTATCACTGACATCTTTATTTTTTTTTCATAGCATACACGTATATTATTCCTGTTGGTATAATTCAAGCGATCACGAATCAGCAAGTCGGGCTCAAGTAGGTTCACCTGATTGCGCATCATTTAATTTATTTTCATCTCCCTCCCAGCGTTATCACGGAAGTCATTGTCAGGTTTGACTCTACTTAAATAGTGATATATGTCCTATGCTGAGCTAAGTCAAGCTATGCGTTTCCCGGACACCTCATTACCTTGATGTTGTTCAAGACATTTGGATATGCAGTAAGCAGACTTTCAGCTTCCTCAGAAAGTCTCCTGAGCGTACGTTTCTAGACTTTGCAACAAGCACTTACCTTTGTAGCAGACTTCAAGCTGGGGCATTACATGAAAGTTCCCCCGCGCAGCATGTTTTGGTGTCAGGTCGGTGGTCGTGAAATGTCCTTGTCCTTTTGAGTTACTTATGCAACCTGCGCAGGTCGTATGCGCTATCGTTGCTGCGACCACCCAAATGTTCGTACAGTCATGGATGTTTGACCACATTCCGTGAGTTTACAATTTGGTCTCGAGATACCTACATGAGTAAATTTGCTCTCGTAGGGATATTTGTTCCAGTACGCAAAAAGACAAGTATGTGATTTCCTTGCGTTGATTCCAGTTGTGCTTAATCCTTTGTAGTTTCACGTGCCCGAATATCGAAGTATTCGCGTCCTCGTCTATGATTTGGGGTGTGTATGCCTGATAGTGCGGATCGTTTCACGGTTGATGATGATGGAATTGTAGGAGTGATTGGACCAAAGCTCCAATTTGCATCCGGTAGACTATACAAGTGTGCCTTTCAATTCAGTTGATTCTGCCCGTGATTACTGATCTCTGAGATTAGTTGTGATACCCTTCATTAGCCCTTGACCGGGAGAGAATCTGATAGTTTTATAGCACTCACCTATTTCTTTGTCGCCGGGGCCATCTCACCAATCATTCCTTGGCTTCTGATGAAGAAGTGGCCGAATAGTTTCTTGCTATACATCAAGTAGGTGTCGGATTTACCTAGATTGCGAGCACAGGCTGAAAACCCGTACTTACTAGCTTGTGAGACTATTTTGTATTCCTCACTTCAGAGGCGCTGTCTGATCGAAACATTTAGTCCCATCATATTCAACGGAACGCACAAGATCCCACCGGCAACTGCGTCAAATTTTTTACCTTGGGCGTACGTCTTTTGTGATCATTCAAGCACGTTCACATTTAACGTTTCATACCAGATTTGTAGGGTTCATCTTTCAATTCTACATTCGAAGGTCGAAATCTGTCAACAATTTATGCCCTTGTTTCCTGACGTGTTGCATTATAGGCGATACTTTAGTTGGTGGGCAAAGTATAATTGTAAGGACCCCCTCCTCCGCCATGTCGGTTTTCCCTCACATACTGCGAGATGTGCTATCCGCTGCGCTCGATTCTGGTGTTGCATTGTCAGCCGTCACAATCTTCTTCGTGTACGTTGCCAACCTCACGCGCGATGGCCCACCTGACTCACCCTTTTTCCGAAAGTCTCCGATACCCCCAAGGTGGATCGGTAAGCAAGTGTATCCTATTTTGAATTACTCTACTAATTTATCTGTCTTGACTTCCTCGCAGATCGGACTGAACACCATACAGAATTGGTGGGGTAATCAAGTGTGTTATCTGCCTTTTACCGGGATGCCATGACATGTTCACATTTCTGTCTTATTCTATCAAAGGTCTTCCGCACTAATTACGACGCGCTGGGCATTCCTGTGCGTCAGCTGGCGCCGGGAGAGAAGTTCGGGTGCGTGTGCGCGCCACAGGGGTAAGGCGGCGCGGATCTAACGAACCTTGTAGGCTGTGATACGCTCTCGCCGGGGTTCGAGCCTTCGGGTCCGTTATTCAATTGATTTTCTTTCTCCTTGGCTAGAATAGTGTCGTCAGAACTCACATCATTTGTATTGTCTTGTCCAATATCCAGTAGGGGGGCAGGCGCTAGACGGAAGTAAAAATCGAAATTATTTCTGAAAACTTGGCAACTTTTTTTAGCACCGCGAATCTATCTTGTTGATGATGTAGAATAACCCCGGCCGAACAAATAGACTTGGCTTTGGCTTGTGAATGGGACTGTCGAAGTCATCGGTTCGTTCCGCGCGCTTGCCGGTGAAAACGCTTTCCAATCGTTCACATGGTCGCGCTCCTGAACTCTGTCTTGGTGACTCGACCTGATACCATTGACACGAGGCACAGGTGAGGAAGCATTCCGACCTCGTGGCCTGATGCATTTAAAAATAACCGACCTGGATCTAGACGCATGGGTGGTCGCACGACCACTGCAAGGATGTCAAATGGCATTGCGCCGCTCATTCCTATACGGGGCATGACAATGTACCATCCTATAGACTTCCCATCAGAAAAACGCTGTCGGTCTGCCCACAGTATCGCACGAACCGACGAGCGAGTAGAGCGGATTCGTTCAGTGACGTCCCTATGCCGCGATATTCGGATAGGTCACACGACTTCAAGTGCGGGAAACGACCAAAAACTGGCACGGCGGTGACAAATGCATCGTCCGACGACGCTCTGACCCTGTACATCGGAACGGAGGTCCTTATCTGCCAGCTTTATTGCCAAACGAGTCTTATCGGCGAGCGGCCAAGCAAATTCTTCCGTCGTGCGCACATCACCAACCTAAACTTATCGGTCACACGACCCACAAAAACCGTGGCGCCCGTCCGATTGACCCCACTACTGATCGTCAAGACCAGACTGACCATCAGGGTGTGATTTGAATGCCGAGTCACATTCCCAACGTTCGACCGGCTTCCTCTTACGCTATTCGAACGAGCGAGCACGGACGTGACCCCGTGTCTCGAACGATTTAATTATACGGCCCATCCAACCAGGCTCACAATTTCGGACGAATGGGCGAACAGAATGGGTAGTCACACGAGCGGATATCCCCGAAGGTAGATATTTTCGGTACCCGCGGTGGTTGCAAAGTTTCCCGAAACACCGATCAGCCCCCCTGTGATGGCGTGCTCGCTTCGATTGGCTCCTACCCCAGTCCGCCACCGGTAACCTTGTTCCCGATGGTTCTGATCGCATGGTCAATTGCTAGTCACACGACCACTAAAAAAAAGGCGCCTCACCGGTCTTCGATTCGCAAGGTGGGCGTAAATGGCTGTTGTTGAAAGCCAACTTTGGAACGCTCGGGTGGGTAACTACTCACGCATGGCAATACAAAGTGGTCGCACGACCACGAAACGACGCTACTCCACCCGCTCTTTGGAGCTTGTACCGTCATTGGTAACGGATCAGTGGATAACCTTGTCTGCTCGAACGCTCGGCCGAAACGACCAGGGTCGTCTTCTCGCCGTAATGTGGCGAAATGGAAGTGGATAAGTCTGCGGCCCGATGGTGCGGCCAGCATACATACAAGCCAGCGTCCCAAATTGACTGTCACACTTACTTATGCTGATAGACATCGCTTTTTTGGTTCGACCTATTTCATATTAGATAGCGTAGGAATAAGGATGCGGGTATATACATTGACGGAATACCGCGATAAATCCATGAGTGAGAATACAGTTGTCGATCGTGACCGTTGTTCAAAAAATGCAAGACCTAGATCTCGCCTGCGACTCAAGTACGAGAGAACGAATGATGGCTACCTCGAGTTCGTTTACATGAGCGAGGGAGCTAGCAGGAGGGCATGAGGAGTACAAGGTAAGAGTGACAGGATATATTCCCATCACTCTACCTTCTGCTTCAGGTTTCCGACAGTTGTTGTCGTCCCAGGAACGTCCCCAAGGCGGTTGCCCACCTTGACCCTTTGACCTGCCTTGATGGCAAACTCAAAGTTCTTCGGAGCTTCGAATACGAGCACGATCGTACTTCCGAGGCAAAAGCCACCCATTTCTTGCGCTGGAGTCAAGGGCTGCCCATTGAGTAATGATGACGCTGCAGAGTAAACAGCCTCGGTATACGTTCCCGGTGGGGGTGGACGACCACGGAGATTAGTGCGAAGGGCCTTGGGAAGGTAATTCATCCGTGAGTTGTGGGATTAAAGGACGACTGAAGTTTGCTCACAGAATCAAAGTTCACTTTAATGCTGCCGACATTGGTAGCACCGACAGGAACCATGCCGAAGAAACCATATCGCCATCTTCCGAGAAGCGCAACTCGCTCGTTGAGCACGAACAAGTTCTGGAGACGCTTAGCCATGTAGGGGGATACCGAAAACAGTTCTCCTGGATGGGTGTAAATACCAGGGCAGGTCCAGAATAAAGTCACTCACCAAAGAAATGTCTTCGTTTCTCCACAACCCATGCAGTTGGGCTGTGGAAACGATGGTAATCACCCGGAGCAAGGTATATAACAGTAAAATAGAGCGCATTTCCGTTCCGAACACTAGTCCCAGATATACTTCTCTTGCGTTCCCCCAAAGAAGATTGAACACCCATTTCGCGGGCAACGGAAACGTCCCGCGCTAGAATGTCATGAATGCTACCTTCCGGCGATACCGAGGCATCGATTTGTACACCATGCTTATGGGGAATTTCCTCAGCTCCAACAGAATCAGATGCTGTCCGCTCAACGGGGGTCATTGAGCCAGGCGAACTCGGTGTCGAGGCACCCAAGAGTTTATCCAGGCTATACTCAATCCCATTTACAATGGCAAACTCGCGATGATCGACGGATTCTTGATCCTCGGGGAAGTCGATGATCGTTGACGTGGGTGATGAAGGATTGTCGGGGTCATACCGTTCCACGCCGAGGAGCGCATCTAGGGAATAGGTGATTCCCTTGACTTGCTCCACGCGTAGGTTGTCAATGGTACCAAAGTGAAGTACAGTTCCATCGGCAGGACTGACCTGAAATGGTATTCAGCGAGGTGCCGACAATGACACAGAATAGAGCTCACGAGGACAGCATTATCAACAGGCCGTGCACCTGGTTTCAACCTCCGATAAAAGAATTCTCCAAGACTTGCATACTTTGTCAAATCAACGGGTTCGATCTCATCCAAGTTGCATCCGAAAACATAAGCGTAGAACCGAAAACCGTAAGGACGAATCCAAATGGGGAGCTCAAACGAGTTTAAATACCCCCAGACCCGAGAGAGATTGCGCAGCGGAAGAGCACCCATAACGTGAACCTAGACCTTTGTTAATGATAGGAATGACAAAAGAAACGCATATACGTACTTGCCAGGGGCCCTTAAGTCTGACAATCTCACGACCTTCGTCATCGACATGGACTTCTCTTTGGGCACGTGCCATCTGCTTGTGGTATTGGATCATGACGAGGAGCAGTGCGCCGACGGCCAAAGGGAGTGGGTACCACTTCGTAGGTGTTTGAGTCCATGCTGTTACGATTCTCCCTAATTACGAGTCAGATCGAGGCACAGAACGCGAGCAAACGTGCGTACGGTAGAGTGGCGCAGCAGAGGAAGCGCCGGGTAGCGGCTCGGACGACTCGGGAGGAATGACATTCTTGGTTGAGAAGGACCTTCGGAACGCGCTCCTGTTCAAGGAGCGAACGGTTCCCGAGAGAGATATCCTTCGTTTAACGAATACTCTAGAAAAGAGAGCAGAAGACGTGTTGGCCGCAGCGCTCGTAGTGGAGGAAATGACATGAGAAGCGACCTGGAAGGGTCGTTTACCCTTTACAATGGCTTTGTACAGCATCTAGTACGGGGCTGGCATGAAAAGAAGGCGACGGGGGAGAACTGCGTCGAGGAGTAGATCAGTATAAATAAAAATCTGAAAAGCAAGACCATGCGAAAATAACATGCACAAATAGACATTTTCAAAATTATATTTCTCAGTCCATGTGCTCAACAATTTCCTTCATTGTGCGTCTTTTACGCCGTCTCTAATAGAATAAAATATCTTTATCCGCATCCGACCAAGTCCCGAACACGAAAATCGGAGTTTAAATCTACCCGGTTTTGGAGTCTTGGTCATCCAGCGCAACTTTGCAAACAGCCGTCACGATGGGAAATGACGGAGGAAGTATCCCCGACAGACGCGATCTTGTAAAGACAAGGCCCAAAGCAGAGCAGGCGGATAAGGCTAACCAAGTGCGGGCGAGGTGGTTCTTTTGCGCACTCTCAAAGGTACGCCTTTGACTCCTCATACGCAGCGACATTGTACCGATAGCCATTTTCTAGCGTTTGCTTCAAGAGCCCGTTGTATCTTGTGACCTGGGTAAGCTGTACAACAAGGATGCGATAATAGAATATCTATTGGACAAGTCCGCGTATGGCGATGGGGAAGATATATGTGGGCACATACGCTCGCTGAAGGTACGCTTAGTTATCCCACTTCTATGTGCAAACATTCACCTCGACCTAGGACGTCAAAACGCTACAGCTTACACCGAGATCGGCTCCAGTTACTTCCACCGACGTACCACCGACTGAACTTCCTCAATTTGTCTGTCCTCTCAATCTGAAGGAGATGAATGGAGCCCAACCCTTTGTATATCTTCGCCAATGCGGTTGCGTATTCTCGCAATCTGCACTACGTACGCTCCTCGGTCCCAACCAATCAAGAGAGGGTGTCGATTCCGCGGACAGGGAAGAACTCGACGTTTGTCCCCAATGTGCCACCAAGTTTTCGCAGACGTCGGATATCATGATGATAAATCCCTCTGAGGATGACGAGCAGCGCATGCGTGCGGCAATGGAGCTGCGTCGTTCACGCGAGCCTGCCAAAACGAAGACGAAGAAACGAAAGGCTGTAACAGATGCTGTAACTGAAGAGAGCAGTGCTGGCTCTAAGAAGAAGAAATCGTCTCCAGCAGAAAATTCTCCCTCGCCTGCACCCACGATAGCAACTGCCTCGCGAGCATTGACCGACTCTCTTGCCGCGGAAGAAGCTAAGCGCAAGGCTAATATGAGCGATGCAGTGAAGTCATTATACAGAGGAAAAAACGATCCGCCAAGGAAGGAGACATTTACCACCATGGGAACGTTCACTAGAGTAAGTGGTCATACCTTATCGTTGGAAAGTTGGACTAACGAAATCCAGTATGCTTAAGGTTTATTACCAGACTTTGTCTACCACTGGATCATTGTCATATGGTTTAGTTTGTATGTATAATGCATGTTTCACTAGCTATTTCTCAAAGCAGTACATATATACTTGAGATGACTAAATTCAACTTATCCGGTGAGTTTTGAGTAACCTTAATCTGCTGCTTACAAGGGCGACTGGTTACACGTCAGGTTATCCCTGTTATTGTAAATACCAAACGGTTGGGTACGCGTACTCACTCGGGTTGGCAAGTGCTACCTACCCCTACCAAGGCGATGTCGGATCCCTGTCGTAACAAGCTCGTGCTCTCGCAAGATCCAACGACCGGATGCGACGCTTTCCATCGGCTATTCTGATCTACAGCCCCGTCATGACATGTGTGTGAGTGCGGCGCGATAACGCCACGCATGTCGATACTCGGACCAGCGATTGCTGCGCAATGCGTAGATCTAGAACAGCTTTCAATTGGCCATTTATTCTCCGCCTTCCCTTTTTGCTATGGGCACAAAAGTTTGTTCGTTATAGACGTCACGTTTCGCAACCCTGTACTTCTAAGACGGGATTGCTGGGCAGTTCAAACACCACGTTCTAAGCGCCACTCCTCATGCAGACGACGTTATCAACGGCTTCTGCTAGGTGGCAAGAGGTTTGCGCCATTGCTAGACCAAATATCATTTATTTGTTCGCTTAGGGATAGATCCAACGACCTTAAATGCTCTCATAGGGTTATGTCCCCATCGGGACGTTTACTTGGCATATGTATTTGTACTTGTCCCCGGTCCGCATTTACCATCCACGGGCTTCGTAGTCTTTCAGTGTATCCTTGGTCGTCTCCGCGACTGTCCGGTACTTCAATCCGAGGATGCGGTCTGCCTTGGCGACATCGTAAATTGTCAAGTGTTTTGCTGTCTTGCCGGCCCCTCGGACGCCGACAGGAAGCGCCGTCGAGAGCTTGGGAGGGGGGTTGAGGTCGTTGGCAGCGTCGACTAAGGAAGGAGTGTGGATTAGATACGTTGTCACCATTTTACACCGGACTGTTTGACGCTCACTAAAGTCTTGCCATTTCCAGAGCCCTGTTGGGGAGAAGTATCCATTAGTCAATAAAATCCATCCTGCATCCACGGCCTAAACTGACCAGCACTGACGATGATGCGTTCGCCACCCGCAGCTTCCTTCTCGAGAGCGAGAGCATGCGCTTCCGCGAGGTCGCGCACGTCAATCCAGCAAGTGCCTGTGTTGGCAAGGAAGTCGTTGCCTGCTGCGTTGGCCTTGGGACCATCAGCGACGTAGTTATAGAAGATGGCAGCAGACGTGTTGAGAGACGCAGGCGTCGTCACTTCATGAATGGCTGGCTATGAAAAAACATTGAGTTAGTCTCTTGTCATGACAACTCGCGATATAATTTGCTGACCCCAAAGACCTAGAATTGGGATGATCAGTTTTTGCAGAGCATGTCCAACGGACGGGCTTACGAATGGCGGGTTGAGCACGACCAAGTCCCAGCCGATGCGTGACTGACTCCTCACAAACTCCCAAGCAGCTGTGCGGTTTACCGGTTAGACACCTAGCTTAATCGATTGGATTGCTGCCTACATCGTTCTGCGAGCGTCTTGGACGCGCGATACTTGACCATCTGAGGGGCTTCTTTCGCCTTCCCTTCAGCCCTGTATTTCTCGAGAATTTCGAGACACTGGTCGTTCCAGTCTGCTTCTGTAAACGTGATTGTGTCTGGGCCTTCGCGAAGCACTGCAGCTCCGGAAGACGTGATCACGACGCGCTTGACCTTGCTTGACCTGTAAACTCATCATACGTCACGGCGAATGAGGTTTGTGCGCTGAATGATAATGACGCACTCGTCCTTAAGAATACTCTTTAGCATGCCGATCGTGCCATTGACGGCAGGTTTGATCAACTCTGAGAAGGATGATCGTTAGATCGATGATCGGGAAATGTTGTATTACGCCATGATGGCGCTCGTCCAAGGTGACTCACCATCAGGGTCCACTGCGTTGAAGTGAAAGGGTGACGCGGTGTGTTCGATTGCGTCCACGCCTTTGACTGCTTCGTCGAATGCACCATCCTAAAAGCGCCGTTCGGAAAAACGGTTAGCGACAAATGTTGATATTACAGTACAGCGCATGACGTCCATGATCGACGATCACCCCGAACCGTCGGACGCATTCGCTGGTCTCACCTTAGCGATATCCTCGACGACGACGACCTCGAAGCGATCTCCATACTTTGCAAACACCTTCTTGAGAAACTCGCCCTTGGCGACGGTCCTTGCGGTGCCCCGGACGGAATACCCCCTATCGAGCAGGTTCTGCACTACCCATGCAGCGATATAGCCCGTTGCACCGGATACGAGGACTTTGGCTGGGGGGTGGATAGCGGTCATCTATGGTCTGAAGGTTGAAGGTGACGGTGGTGTGAATTAGAATTGGACGTCGAGGGAGACTGCGATAACGCCTTGTCGATTATTGGTTCCTCACACCGCCGGTGTATTTATACCAGTGATCGTCGTCTCCTCAACTTGTCTCCGTCGCATCCCTTTATGATGCTCGCGGGCCACCCCGGCCCGGCTCGGAGCTTTATCGGCGCCGAGTGTCGTCTTGAACTGATTCTCTCATTTCGCTTACATACTAGCTCTTCTTTTCTCTATTCTGCTGCTGCACTTTCAAGCTGTTGGAAGAAACTGACTGATGAAACCAAAATCCAGAGTGAAAACGATGGTCAACGACCTTCAAGAACCGGGTCAATATTATGACGTGGACTCTCAGATCCTTTTCTAATCAAAGCCAAGTCTCTGAAAGTCTCTGACGGAAGGGTGTATTATAAACTGACATGTTATGTTGAGTGGTGAGCTCGAATGTATGAGTAGCAAGGTTTTCGTTCCGAATAACGAAACGCCTTCCACTTCACCCCGCCTCGTCTGCTCTCCACAACGAGTAAACTCCCAACACAAATTCCCTGGTTCGACACCCAATGTTTTCCTTCGACAGCTCACATAGCTCACGCACGCTCCCCACCTTGCTCGTTACATACCCGACATCCTTGGCCGTCACGCCCAGTATCACCGTAGCATTGGTCTGAATACTTCTCAAAGCACTTCAATCTACCGAATGATTTACTGGTATATACATACTCGAAATGTTTAACTTCAAATTATTGAGTAACTTCAATCTGCTGCTTAGGTTGGCAAGATCCAACAACCGGACACAACGCTCTCCATTGGCTATTCTGATCCACGACCTCATCATGACATGTGCGTGTGAGTGCGGCACGATAACGCCACGCACGTCGATACTTGGACCAGCGATTGCTGCGCAATGTATATAACAGTTTCCAAACACCATTTTATTCATCTTCCGCACAAAAGTTTGTTCGTCGTAGACGTCATGTTCTCGCAAGCCTGCATTTCTAAGACGGGATTGCTGGGCAGTTCAAACACCATTTTCTAGTGCATCACTCCTCATGCAGGCGGCGACGTCACCGGCGGTTTCTCCCGTTTGGTGGCAGAGGTTTGTGTCATTGCTAGATCGGATCTCATTTCTTTGTCTGCTTAGGGGTAGATACAATGTTCTCATAGGGTCATACTCCCACTGGGACGTTTACTTGGTATGTGTAATTCCTGCTTTGTGCTTGTCCCCGGTTCGCATCCGATTGGAATGCTGCCTACATCGTTCTGCGAGCGTCTTGGACGCGCGATACTTGACCATCTGGGGGGCTTCTTTCACCTTCCCTTCAGCCCTGAATTTCGAGACACTGGTCGTTCCAGTCTGCCTCTGTAAAAGTGATCGTGTCTGGGCCTTCGCGGAACACTGCAGCTCCGGAAGACGTGATCACGACACGCTTGACTTTGCTTGACCTGTGAATTCATCACACATCACAGCGAATGAGGTTTGTGCGCTGAATGACAATGACGCACTCGTCCTTAAGAATACTCTTTAGCATGCCGACCGTGCCATTGACGGCAGGCTTGATCAATTCTGGGAAGGACGATCGATGATCAGCAAGATGTGTTGCATCATGATGATGCTCGTCCAAGGCAGCTCACCATCGGGGTCTACTGCGTTGAAGTGAAAAGGTGACGCGGTGTGTTCGATTGCGTCCACGCCATTGACTGCTTCGTCGAATGCACCATCCTCGTTCGAACAACGGTTAGCGACAAATATCAATATCGCGGAGCAGAGCACGACGTCCATGATCGACGATCGCCCCGAACTGTCGGACACTTCGTTGGACTCACCTTGGCGATATCTTCGACGACGATGGCCTCGAAGCGATCTCCATACTTTGCAAACAACTTCTTGAGAAACTCACCCTTGGCGACGGACCGCGCGGTGCCTCGGACGGAATACCCTTTGTCGAGCAGGTTCTGCACCACCCACGCAGCGACATAGCCCGTTGCACCGGATACGAGGACTTTAGCTGGGGGCTGGACAGCAGTCATCTATGGTCTGGACGTTGAAGGTGGTGGTGTGGATCGGAGTTGGACGTCGAGAGAGGCTGCGATAACGCCTTTCAGATTATTGGCCCCCAGCGCCGGCGTATTTATATCTGTTCTCGTCGTTTCTTCAAGTCCCCGCCCAACCCATTACATTGCTCACGGACCGCCCCGGCCCAGGGCCGCGCTATTAACACTGAATGTGTCATCTTGAATTAATGGCAGTGGCAATCCTTATGGATGCACTTTGTTTGGCATCTTTCAAGTATTATTTTGTGGCAAAAACTCTGGTATCATCTTCCATGGTTCAAGCAGAGATTGATCTACAGCAAACCTTCTCCCATCCATAAGTGCATATCAATGAACCTTCATTCTCCCAAGCCCTACCTTCAACAAGCCAACAAGTGCTGCCAATACTTACTTCAGAGAATACTTGCAATCAACTGCCTATGGATTAAGTGATCACTTTGGCTGCCCAGGACATAACTATTGAAGTGGAATGAAGCTTGGAGACGTAGAGAAGCAAAGCAGAAAGACACTCCAATGGAAGCAGAGGTTGAGTACAGGTGGGAGATACTCACTTGTGAGAATAGAGTCAATAATCAAGTTAATAGATTGGTAGATACTTTCTGGAGCTAAGGCTCAACAGATAGTGGAAGAGATGAAAGAACTTCGTTAGAGGAAAGATGGGATACATGCCCAGTACTTATACTCTATGATAATAAAGTTAAAGTGGAGTTCGAACTATATTAACAGATAAGAACCCGCTATATGATAGGTCAGATAGTTTTCGGAGTCGCTATTGGATGATAGTAATAATAGAACAGTTTCACCATGACATATAAAGCTAATTCTATTGGTGGATATAATAGTCATGATAACTGGATCATATCCTATTGGATAGTATTCCTGGTTATCTATGACATGATCATGGTGTGATACGACATCATGATGATGTGATACTTCACCAGAATTGTGTAATCTGAGTCATCAATCATGTGACCAGAATTACTAACCGTTCCAGTGGCTTAATGGTTGACACATGACCGAAGTCATTGGTTCAAACCCAGTAGAGCACACTTTTATTCAACTGAATAGTGACATCTTCAACACTTCCCTTCGATATTCATGTTGGATAAGGAACGAGACTAAGTCGTTTGCAATTATCCTCGAAATGTTGCCAGGTGAGATTCTTCGTAAAGATATCTGCAACCTGTAGATCAGTGGGAATATACCACAGCTTGATCTTATTTTCTTGAACGCATTCCTGAACATAATGTTCAGGAATCTGAATATGTTTGGTGCGTCCTTCAACAATAGGATTTGAAGCGAGAAACATTGCTCCATGATTATCACAATACATGTCCATGGGATGGATTGGATAATTTAGTTCTCCAAAGAGATTTCTGATCCAGGAGATTTGTCTTCCTAGTTCAGTCATGGAAATGTATTCTGCTTCAGTAGAGGATAATGCAATCTTGCATTGTCGTCATGACAGCCATGATACTATTCCTTCAGCTAGGAATATTGCATAACCTGAAGTGGATCGCCATGTTTCAAGGTCACCTGCCCAATCAGAATCACTGTAGGATAGGAATCCAGAATTACTGGATCCATTGAACAACAGGCAGAGTTGTCTTGTAGACATTATATAGCGCACAATATAAAGTGCTTTCTGCAGGTGTTCTTCTGATGGGTTAGAAGAGAATTGTGACATCTTGATAACAGCATAGGCGATATCAGGTCGTGTACCAAGCATGCCATATAATAGTGATCCAATGATCGACTGATAATGACTGCGACGATTGGGATCTGCTTCTTCTCGACAGAGAGAAGGTTGATACCCAGATGGTAAAGGAGTGCGAACGTGTTTGGCATCTTCAAGACCAAAACGTTTGATAACCTTATCCCAATAAGAGATTTGGTCTATCCACAAGAGTCGACGTTTGCGATCTCGGGTTATTCGCATGCCAAGATATTCCTTAGCTTCTCCTAGGTCTCAAGATTCCCATCGTTTCATGAAATCTTTCTTCTTCTGCAGAAGATAGGGTTTATCTGATCCTAGAAAGAGAATATCATCAACGTATACTATCAAGATAACGGTGATCTCTCCGGAAAGATGTATATAGACGCCAGAGTCAGATATACATTGCTTGAAGCCCATTTTCTTGAGCGATTCGTGTAAAGCCTTATTCCATTGAAGGGCTGCTTGCTTGAGCCCATAAATGGCTTTCTTGAGGTGACAAACTTTGGTCTCCTGGCCTTTCTTTACAAAACCTTCAGGTTGTTTCATATAGATTTCCTTGTTTAAATCTCCAAAGAGGAAAGCAGTTTTGACATCTAGTGCTTCGATTTCCCAATCTTCGAGAGCAGCTAGTGTGAGCAACAGTCTCACAGACTCAAAACGAGCAACTGGAGAAAAAGTGTCGCTGTAGTCGATACCGAAGATTTGTGTATAACCTTTGGCAACAAGACGA
>JBBPMM010000054.1:0-91548 GCA_038090335.1 Solioccasus polychromus
GAACGTCTAAGGTGACGTCGGAGCTACAAACCGAAAGGTCAAGTAAAAATAGGGGAAACTTACAAAAAAGGTAACCAAGTAAGAAATCATAGCTAAAGACTAGTCCGTTCGGTGTGCGCACTAGTCCATTCGGTGTGTGCACTAGTCCGTTCGGTGTGCGCACTAGTCCGTTTGGTGTGTGCACTAGTCCGTTCGGTGTGCGCACTAGTCCGTTCGGTGTGTGCACTAGTCCGTTCGGTCTGTCATGGACTGCGTAGACCATCGAACTGGACTATTGTGAAACAGAAGTAAGTAAAGTAAACAAATGATGAAAACATAGGAAACATAAGGTTATACACGTAGAGGTGTATCAACCTCTACAACAATTCTCCAGCCCTTCCCATTCCAGAACCCTCTAGACCAACTTGGACTCCTCAGCCCGAGTGGTTAAACCCTGCCCATGCCTATGACAACGATACCCACCTCCCCATTCCTCCTCCTTCACCATCCCCCCTTTCCCCTGGAACTCCTACTCATCCCATCAACATCGATACCCTCCCTGATACTCCTGTATGTTCCGGACAATGCTTCAAGTGCCAACAGTGGGGTCATTGGTATCAGGAGTGCCGCGAGTATCATTGCCCAAAATGCTACTTATGGGCTCCCGGACATTTACAGAGTCATTGCCAAGGACTCCCATGCGATGGGTGTGGTATTAGAGGGCATAAGGTCACTTATTGCCCTAATATCTCTACTAACCCTCCCGAACTTTCTTGGGTTATCGAGGAAAATTCTTCCTCGGGTGGAGAGAATAATTCAGCTTAGTGAGCTGATGTCTATGAAGGGGGTAATGTTATGGTTGTGGACCCCTATTCCTTTTCTTTCCATGTATTTCCTATTTTTCCCGAAGTCTTGTTCCTACTCTTCCCATCTTCCGATTTCTCCCATTTTACCTTGTAGCACCAGAGCTAAGGGTTACTGCTTATAGTTAGGAATCCTCCAGAACATTCTAGATAGTTTCCCTTTTTCCTCTTGGTCTGTGTGCATCTTCTCTACCTATAAATACCTAGACTTCCTATACTCGTACCTTAGCTAGTTCTACGCAATCCAAGTCTAGTAACCAGCAAGCCGCTCAGGACGAGCGAGAGTTATCATCATTCCAGTCATCCAGTACTCTCTGCTAGAAGCCTCCGTACTCAGTCGGAGAGGGGTATGTCACCAGTTCTTCATCTTCTTCGCCACCATCCTACAGAAAGTACCTGTGGGAAGAGTAGACGTTTTCTCATGGGAAAGCGTCACCATAGTCTGGATCGTTTTAGGTCTTCCATGACAAAGGATTAGAGTCTACCATCGGTTCTATCATTTGAGTTACTAGCTGAGTTACTAGCCTCAGCGTAACAGCTCCTTCTCCGTAACCACAAACCTGAGTGGCCAGACAGTTAAACCCAACCACATACTTATTGATCCGCTGATTATCTTTCATCGACAAGTTGTCCAACTGGTGCTCTGCATCTCCGACTGGGTCATGTGGACCAAAATTGGACTTGAGTTCCCTGACGAACTCTTGATAGTCATCCATCCAGATGGGGTGGTGATCGCTGTCAGGGTGGAGTAGATCCAGTTCGAACCATTCTAAGGCCATGCCTGTAAGATAGGACTGGGTGAAGGTGACCTTGGAGTGGTCAGAGCAAAAAGCCTTAGGGAGGTCCTGGAAATTCAACTCGCACTGCACCAGAAAGGCATGGAGTTTGCACATATCTGTTCTGTCGAAGGTATCTGGTTTGTGGACTTTGGTGCAGGAAGAGGCAGAGTCACGATCAGAGGTAGCATGACATGCAAAAGAGTCGATGGCACAAGCTAGGAGGGTGAGAGCATTGGTATCTGGATTGGGAGTGGATGCACAGGAGTCAGGAAGGGGAATATCAGGTGGGTCATTGTCTCCATCACTTCTGCCACCAGGTGGTCTACGAGGGTTGTCATTAGGTGGACTTTGGTGTCCAGAGGGTATATGAGAGAATGTAGGACAACGGTTGGAAAATGGTGTCAGAGTGGAGGATCTGCGATGAGACAGACCAGGGGAAGGTGGGCGACAAGAAAAGGAGAGGAACTTGTCTTCTGCATCAATTGCTGTGAGACTAGGGAGGGAGCCACCAGGCATAAGTGCCCTTTGGCATAGTTGAGTGTGTGTCTGAGCGTGAGTCTGAATAGTATGGGTAGGGGCCATAGGATTTAGTGAATGTGTAAGGATGAGTTCGAATATACTGTCAAATGTCAGGTCTGACGCTATTCTGCTCTTGCTCCGAAGTCAGAGGGAGACGAAGTAAGTGGACTTGGGTCAGAGGTTGGTCAGACACTATTCCACTCTTGCTCTGAAGTCAAAGGGAGATGAAGTAAGTGGACTTGGGTTGGAGGTTGGTCAGACGGACTTGGCTTCAGCTACTCGGGTGGAGAGCTGCACCCTTACATAATCGTGTCCTGTATTTCAGAGGACGAAGGTAGCGAGAGGTCAGATGCTTAGTCGGGGAGGAGTCTGAGCTAAGACTTGAGGAGAGCAGGAGAGAGTAGCAGGGAACTTAGTTGATATTCGAACTGAGGAGAAGTCCTCAGCAAACTATGGTATTTATACATGAGTAGGCTGAAACAGTAGCAACGGGTGTTGGCTGCTGATTCATGAAACAGGAGTAAGGTGTCATAGTGAAACAGGAATGAAGGTGTCAGGGTTGACACTGGAATGGAGATGTCAAGATGAAACTAGGGTAGAAGATGTCAAGATGAAACATGTAAGAAGCTAGAATGTAATGCTAGGTCAGAGCAGAGTAAATGAGGTGGAGTAAACTTAAGCAATAAAAAGGTATAAAGGCAGAGTACTATGTTGGAATAAAGGCAGAGTAACATCGGGATTGTCATGCCCATGACAATCTTGAAGTATGCTTTCATGGCAAGCATCCATCATACAGCATCTTCAGAGTCTCCAGAGAAATCATCTGGGAGACCAGCCTTGAGTTCACTAGTCTTGGCCATCCTTTTCTGCTGGTTTTCTTCAGCGATCTTTTGGTATTCTTCATTCAGCTGTCTATGTCTCTCTTCTCAAGAAGCTTCTGCTCTTCTCCTTAGTTCTTCTTCACCCAGTTCGAATTCTCATTCCCAGTCAATGTCTAGTCATGGGTCAAGAGGTACTTCGATAGTGGGGTCCTGTTCTACTTCAATGGGATGTTCGGTGGGTAGCTCTGGGAGCGATGTGGTGCATTCAAGGGGAATGGAGGAAGAAGAGGCAAAAGGGATGGAGTAAGGGTTGAGGGGTTTCTTCTTCTGCTGATAGGTGGAAGGGTATAGAGGTCCCTTCAGTGGAATAATAGTGGGATGAGGGGAAGGTCGTCCACTAAGTAAAGGACAACAGAGGGTGAGCTAGTTCTTTTGTTATGCTGAGGCTAGTAACTCAGCTAGTAACTTCTGAAGTAGAATCGATATCCTAATCAATGACAAAGTCCTGGCCATACAGTGACTAGAATGATGATGAAGATGTTGACTCCTCTCTGTAGGAAGTCGACTTGAATGTGATAGTCTGTGGCAAAGAGGGTTGCCACCAAGACATAGACGTTGTACTGAGGAATGTTGGTGATCTCACCCGAAGGTGGCTTGCTGGTTACTAGGCTTGGATTGCATAGAACTAGCTAAGGTACATGTTGTAAAGGTTTGATATTTATAGTATAGTGAACGCACACAGACCAAGAAGAAAGAAAGGAAACTATCTAGAATGTTCTGGAGAATTAGACAGATAAGGAAGCAGTACAACTCCAGTGTTGTAGAGACAAATGGGAGGAGTTGGATTCTATGGAATGTCATGGAATATAAAAGAAAACAAATCGGAAGAGATTGGAAAAGGCGGAATGAAACAAGTAAGTTGGAACATGACAAAGGGAACGGGAAAAATCGTAATAATGTCTGAGCTTAAAATAGTTCACACAAATCTTTATATCCAACCACAACCACCATAAGATTTATCTCTCCTACTCAAAAACAAACCATCCTCTCTATGCTTAATGCTAGCCAATCTGCCAATTCTATTGTATCTTTTACTGGTCTTCATCTGTCTACCATGTCCAAAATACACTCCAAAGAGCATTCTGAGCTTCAGAAAGCTGCCAAAGGTTACTCATCCAAGCTTTTCTCTTCTAATATCTATCATGCTGTTTATCTCATCTCCTCTGGAAAGGCTGAGAATGCTGTTCAAGTTACCAAGGCACTCACTAATATAGTCAACCAGCCTCTCTCTACTTCTGCAGTATGTAGGCATCTGAAGGAGACAGGGATAAAAGCTGTTATCAAGTCCAAACAAACCCTTCTTTCAGCTAAGCATTGCAAGGCTTGTCTAGACTTTGCTTATGCTC
The DNA here is from genome assembly GCA_038090335.1 of Solioccasus polychromus. Classification (NCBI taxonomy): domain Eukaryota; kingdom Fungi; phylum Basidiomycota; class Agaricomycetes; order Boletales; family Boletaceae; genus Solioccasus; species Solioccasus polychromus. The sequence continues at coordinate 4,368 of JBBPMM010000054.1, forward strand.
ATACTGTAAGGATTGGACTCTGGAGGACTGAAAGAAGGTAGTATGGTCTGATAAGACCAAAATCAATCACCTAGGATCAGATGGATGCAAGTAGGTGCAGAAAAAGACAGGAGAAGGGCTTAGTGACAGGTTCATAGAAGGTACATATAGTCAAGTTTAGAAAAGGATCTTCAATGATGTAGGGGTGCATGACTTGACAGGGAGTTGGCTATGCTGTCAAGATCAATGAGAGGATGAATGAAGACCTTTACCTTCAGATTTTGAAGAATGAGCTGCTAAATACTTTGCAGTTCTATGTACATATAGTCTTGATTCCTCTGACATCATATTTCAGCAGGACAATGACTTCAAGCACACTTGCAAGAAGATGAAGGATTTACTTTAAGAGCAGGATTTTCATCCCATGGTATAGCTTGCACAATCTTCTGACCTAAACTCCATTGAGCATCTTTGAGGTTATCTCAACTGGCAAATCATGAAATCTTTTCTAAAGGGATTCATGAGTTGTAGGAGTTCAGGTTGATTGGAAGGAAATAGCAGTTGAGGGATATCAGAAGTTGATGGAGAGCATGCCTAGAAGGATTCAAGCAGTTATCAAGGCAAAAGAAAAGTATACCAAGTACTAATATATCTAGAATATTGAAAGGTGCAAAACCATTGCAATAGTATTATAGTTTTGAGATAGATGTATTTCAAGAGTGTGTAATTCACATCACATGACCCTGGTGACAAAGTTGTAGCTAAGGGTAAGCACTATGTCTCCACTAGCACCAAGTATGATTCATTTGCAATGCACTTCATGCATTGCATTAGAGTCAGACCACTGTACCAAGTACTAATGTCTGACAAATACTCTATTATTACCAAAAGGTGAAAAACTGTTACAATGGTACCTTCATAGCCACTAAATTGGTCACATGACCTGGAAACCAAATATGTAGCCAAGGATTTGTACTTTGTTTGTCTTCACCAAAGCTAAATGAAATTTCCACAGGTGTTTGCAGTGCATAGGTGTTTGCAGTGCACTTTCATGCACTGCATTAGGGCTAGGCATTGTAATGGTTTTGCACCTCACTATAGCCTATGTATTTAATGCATAGAAGCTATGTGTTGAGAATATGGTGAGCTTTGTATGATCACCTAATAAGTTGACACAAATTTTGGTCTATTTGTAAGTGTACATCAAGTCAATTTAATTTTCAAATTATTCACACATACATATTTTTCTCTTGACACACTTTCATCCAAAATTCATATGACAGATATTGATTTGTCAAAGGATAAAGTTATCCACCTTGCACACTGTGTTATTCAGACAGTACAGTGTGAGTGGAATGGATGTACCATCTCACTCAATAGCTGGAATGCACTAGCAGAGGTGATTAACCTATTCTTCTGTTTGTTGGCTGCAAGGACCATGCTTCTCAGAGGAACTCAGAATCCTGCAGAAACTCAACCAATTAATAACTGTATTTGCTGCAGGATTACTTGGTGTAGTCCTGAGAGAAGGAGCCATGTTTCATATACATTTTGAAAAATCTTCTTGCCCTCAATTACTAACCTTGCACACACTGATTTACAGCATCTTTCACGGCACTGCTCTCGTGTAGTTCAACAGGTCCGTGGTAATTTGACACATTTACCCAAGTTCTGTAATATTGTTATATTGTTGCAGGATGGAATGTACCAATGCTCTTATTCTCGTTGTTCTGGTCGACTCCATAGTTCATTAGCGGCATTGAAAACTCATGTCGAGCTCAGCCACATGTCAAGGGTTGCTCTATTGTGCCCGGCGCACGGTACGCAAAGCCGCGGTGTTGGCCCCCCATTACACTGACGTATACGTCAAGGCTGTAATGAGGCATTCATCCGCACGCAGCAACTTCAAAATCACTTTGAACATGCGCACCACGAACTCCTCGACAGGGGACGTGTATCTGCAGATGCTTTAGCGCCACTTGCGACCCTCGCTCCTCCGCACTCTCTTCGACTGCCACCTCCACTCCCCCCCCACACATCTCGGTCGGAATCTTTACTGGCTTTCGTCTCAATACCACCTATTCGTCGAGGTCATACACAAGCAAACGCAACCCAAAATATTTCACGCAGATGGAGTCGATTGAATGTGCAGGACGAAGAACGCGATGATAACCCAATCGTATTCGATGAACTCACCCACGTCTCCTCTCCTCAGACTGTGGACATCGAAGTTCGAAGAAAACCACCGTTGACAAGGCAGTCTCTCTTATCCCGCCCTCAACCGGTGATTTCTCCGCCTATCCAATATCAAGAAGCCAAACAAAGCATCCTGTATTCTGCATTTGTACCGATGGTCGATGGTCTAGTCGCATCTGGGACACTCGCAAGTTACAAGAAGGGGGCGCAGTAGAGGGAGCAGATCCGCATCTTGTCATCTTTCGTTCGGTTCACGTAGTACGAGTACGATACCAGTACATTCGAGTCGTTAATACGATGATATCATACATTACAACTCACTGACTGGGTTCATGGGTAAACGTATATAGTTTATATCGCTGTATTGTGTCAACCATACTGTATATAATATCCCGGCTGGTACTACGTGTGCAAGAATTGAGTCTCTTTGAAGACAACATGATTCTTGATACATGACATCATATAGCCTCTCATTTTTCTAGTATTTTTCACGCGGCGTTGCCTTCAGCGAAAGTAAGCAGATCAGAGTCTCCTTGATCGGTGACGGTCATAACACTAATAGTCGGTTAGACGCATGTCAATATAAGGATAGACACATGTAGTCGACTTGCCCGACGCGGAAGAGTTTACCGGCAGCAGTGCCAAGGGCAACATTGGTACCAGCGAAATGGTGCACAGTGGTCTTTGACAACATTGCATAGTACTCAATCTCCGACTTGCGAAGGGGCGGACAATTTCCGGCAATCAAGACGAGCTTGGCTACAATGGGCCACAGGGAGAAGACAAAAAGAACGATCGTCAGTATAAGGGACCTTCTCAGCCTCACGCTCCAGTCCCCGTGAGTTCATCAGCTGAAGACACTCACCCTTGCCATTGCGCATTTGTTTCAACGCTGATTTATATCCCAGTGTGTACTTGCCTGACTTCACGACAAGAGCTAAGCGAGACGCGATAGACTCTGTCGACTTCGCTGCTTTGGACTTTTTTGTGGGTGCCATCGAGCTTGGCTTGCGGTGGTGATGGTGCTTCTTTGGTGTTGAAGTTTAGCGTTACCGGTGAACAACTGTACAGTTTTCGCACAACTCCGCATTATATAAGTAAACAATCCTATAACAAAGCAGGTGACATTTCTATAATAGCGTGCGGACCCTTCTCGTCGTAGTCCATTTTAGAGACAAAATTTTTTCCTTGAACGTCGTTGAAAGAAATCTGCTCAGGTAATAAGTAAGAGGAAGTAAAATAATAGCTCGCATATTAACCTTGGCGACAATGCTAGTTCCCAGGAAAGCTGCAAAACCATCTCCCTTCTCTCGATACTCGGCAAAATACTCGGGGACGCTGATGACGCGAATTGACCGTGATTGAACTTCGTTATGTTGATCTGGATTACCAAGGATGAATGGCGACAAACGTGATTGCAGCGCAATACCAATTCCTGATACGCAAATATTCAGATCAGAGTGGAGATCGAAGCATACAACGTACCCTTGACACGACTTGCTAGATCTCCGGTAACAAAGAGTCCTTGCCAAATGTACTGTCGCTGATCAACGTCCGTCTGACTGACTGAAAATCCAACGGTGTCCTGCAAGGATAAAGGATTATCCTCAGCTCCTGTTTCATCTTTTTGACGATATGAGTAAATGAGCGAAGGATTAAAAAGGGGTTCGCAGAATCGATGCCGTTCTTTCCCCAACGTGATTGACTGGTCGCGGAACTGGAGTGTGATAAGGTCAAGAGCCTCAATTTCTTTTACGCGTGCCTGTTCTGCAGCAGAGGCTTTTGCAGTCGCTTTTCTTTTCGACCCCGCTTCAATTACAGCTTTTTCCTTTCCCGCGACCAGGACCGCGGCGATATCAGTGACCCCGTCATCCTCAGGTACTTCAGCAATTTGGCCATCTGATGGAACGCGAACATGGCCCTCGGACCAGATGTATTTGACGAGGTCAAGGAGATATGCTTGTACGGCTTCAGGTTCTCTAGGAGAGTCGGGTGGAGAGGCGGCTACCATGACAGATTGATTCGAGCGAAGAAGATTGGCGAGATGCTTTTCGCAGTCAGCTATGCCCAGAGAGGTCGAAGACCGAGCAGAATGTACAATGAACCCGTCATAAACTGGGGTCACATCTGTTTTCTCGTAACCTACGTCGACGACAACGCCGTTTAGTTGCCCAGTTGCGTATATTTGGGTCATAGGTCGTTCAACGATCGCAAAACCGGCCACATTAAAGCGCTCAAAGAAGATTTGGCAAATCCGCTCCTGAGAAGCACGAGATAGCCCGGGCACAAAGGAAAGCATAACTGGAGATTCGTTTTGAGTACGTTTTATCTGAAGCTTGGTGAAAATGACGTGTTTCCTACGTCAACGGTAAGAATCATTCCACCACCGGCAAACACACCAAAGTGCACACCAGATAGCTTCAGCCTGAGTCCAATCCCGGATATCACCATCTGCAAACGGCCACGATACAAGGACATCGTGCCCTGCATCGATAGCTTCGTCAAGTGAGGCTCCAACAAGGTAGTCGTTCACCCTCGCAGAAGCACTGGTATGAAATGGGAGCGAGGAGAGCCGGGCTGACGATGTTGGGGGCCAGCACTCACTAGCCTCTCCAGTTCCGCTGGGTATTTTTCCATTGGACGCGGATACAGATAAGGATTCACCCGCTGTCTGTCTCAAACCCACGCGTGCAGGTATTTCCTAAACGTTTCTGGAGGTCAGTAGGAAATCGCCGTCAATGGGGAGTGTAACAGACCACTGATGGAATTTTCAGAAGTTCCTGAACTCCGAGACCTGCTCTGACAACAGTCCTGCCTGTTTCCAATACGAGTATTGACGAGTCACGAAAACTACTCATGGCCAATATTTTGTTTGGAGGTACGTAGATAATACCGCCGAATCCATCGGCGTCGTCTTTGTCACGTGACAGTTCGAATCTCAATTCATGTTGTGGTCTGATCTCTAAGAATAGATTTGCTCGTTCTTACAGGCTGTCTTTCATGTCTACCTGCCAGCTTGCAAAACTATATTCCACTCTGGATATTCCGGAGTCTGGCGAAAAACATTTTACCGACTATTCTCGGTGGAGGTTACTTGTGAACGATGGCGGTCGTCACACCTGGCACTATCTTAAAACCGAGGAAGAGATTGACGAATGGCCTCAGAGTCACATAGACAAGTACTGGACAGGTCAACCCCTTGTAAGTATTCCTCCGTGCGTGACACATGCCTTGAACCACTCCAACAGAACCTCCCCGCCCTTCCAAAAGCGACAACACCTCTTGAAGCCGCTCGCAATGGTTATACGTTTTACAAACACCTCCAGTCGCATGATGGGCATTGGGCTGGCGAGTATGGTGGTCCAATGTTCTTATACCCAGGCCTGGTTATCGGGTCTTACGCTGCTGGTATGGGATTCAAGGAAGAGGAGCGCCTCGAGATGATTCGCTACCTCATGAATAGAGCGCATCCTGAAGACGGTGGCTGGGGTCTGTAAGTTCACCGTACCATTCCAATGCGAGCACAATGTGACAATCCAAGGCACATCGAAGGACATTCAACCGTATTCGGAACCGCCCTAAATTACGTGGCTTTACGGATCCTCGGCTTGAGTGCTGAACATCCTGTTGCTGTTAAATCAAGGGCTACCCTTCATCGTCTAGGTTAGTTTATCTTGTCTATATCCCAGTAATGTCGTGCTCACAGCGATCATGTAGGCGGAGCAACAGGTGCTCCGTCATGGGGAAAGTTCTGGTTGGCAATTCTAAATGTCTACGATTGGGAAGGATTCAACCCTGTCCCTCCTGAGCTTTGGTAATTATATTACTCCAAGTTCCACCCTAAAGCATGGGCTAATTGCTTTCAGGCTTCTCCCTGAATGGGTCCCATTCCATCCTCATAAATGGTGGATTCATACTCGTAATGTCTATATACCGATGAGTTATCTCTATGGTATTCGATTCAAGATGGAAGAAAATGACTTGATCCTTTCCCTTCGCGAGGTATATATTCATCATTCCCGCCATACTCCGATACTTGATACGTCGCTCTTTAGGAGTTATACACGACTGATTACCACCGCATATACTGGCCAGCGCAACGCAACAATGTCGCATCTGTCGATCTCTACTCGCCCCATACTTCGCTTCTTGATGCGATGAATGTCATATTGTCTGTCTATGAAAGCTGCACCATCCCTGCTCTTCGCAAGGCCGCATTAGACCGAGTCTACAAGTTAATCGTATATGAGGATGAAAACACAGACTACCAGACACTCGGTCCAGTCTCCAAGATGATGAACCTTTTATGTCGTTTCGTCGTCGATGGCCCTGACTCGGAGGTATATCGTCAACATGCCAACAAGCGTGCCGACTTCATGTGGCTTGGTGCCGAAGGTATGATGATGTGTGGGACGAATGGCAGTCAACTCTGGGACATTGGATTCATCACTCAGGCCCTCGTTGAGACGGGCCTCGCAAATGAGCCTGAGAACAAGGAAAGCTTGAGAAAGGCCTTGGGGTGGTTAGACGTTTGCCAAATTCAAGAGAATCCGAAACATTTTCAAACTGCTTATCGTCACCGAACCAAAGGAGCATGGCCGTTCAGTACGAAAGAGCAAGGTTACACTGTCAGCGACTGTACAGGTGAAGGTCTCAAGTCGGTCTTGTACCTCCAAAATCAAGTGGAGTAAGTAAACAGGGTAATCTGATGTGATGCACAATTAATTAATCTTCAGAGGCTCGGAGAAGGTTATCTCAGACGGTCGACTTTTCGATGCTGTCGACACTTTACTCTCGCTGCAGAACGCTAATGGTGGTTATGCAAGCTACGAACTTGTGAGGGGACCCGAGTGGTTGGAATGGCTCAACGCCGCAGAAGTCTTCGGTGCGTGCGCCAGCTAAGCTCCTGTCGTCGTAAACAACTCAATTTTTGCAGGAAATATCATGACTGAATTCTGTTACCCTGAGTGCACGACTTCCGTGATAACGTCTTTGTCGATTTTCAGAAAACATTATCCGAACTATCGTGCGGCGGAGATCGGGTGAGCAGTGCTGATTTTTCCTTTCAAGATTCAATTAAGGGTCATCAGGCGGACGATTACTGAGGCCATTAAATGGCTTCACGAAGTGCAGAGGCCGGAAGGTGGTTGGGTTGGATCATGGGGGATCTGTTTCACTTATGCAACTCAGTTTGCATTGGAAAGTTTAGCACTTGGCGGAGAGTACTACTCAAATAGCGTAGCTGTTCGACGTGCGTGTGATTTTCTCCTCTCGAAACAAAGAGCGGATGGAGGTTGGGGGGAGAGTTACAAGGTAAGGCGCTCCTTTTCTGCCTGATAGATGGTGATCCATAATGGCTACTTTCTACCTCCATTTGCAGACTTGTGAACTTGTTCATTGGGTTGAACACGAACATACTCAAGTTGTGCAAACTTGCTGGGCGGCTATGGCTCTTATGTATGCCAGGTACCCCCACGCAGAACCCATCGAGAAGGCGGTCAAGTTGGTCATGTCACGTCAACTTCCGGTGAGAGACCGAAGTCAAATTTTAAGCACGCCTTATATTGAGATTTTGTTTGGTAGGATGGATCGTGGCCACAAGAAGCAATAGAAGGCGTATTTAACAAGAACTGCATGATCTCATATCCTAACTTCAAATTCTCGTTTACGATCTGGATGCTCGGAAGGGCACACTATTATTTGAATGCTTTGAAAGCGCAGCAGACTGGCAAATGAGTAAGTTGCAGGTATTACCATTGGGATTATAGTAGTTCGAGGAGTAGTCGCTGACTCCTTACATTATGTATATATAAATGAACGTGACTTCAACGATGGCATCGATCACGTGAACGGTGACCTTGTAAGTTATCGCAACACGACTGACACGACTGCTATTACTGGCGCCCGTTGTTGCGAGACTTTCCCCGCTAAATATCCACAAGTGCCAAGTACCCTGAATTGGGTAGTAAATAGTATGCACGCGGAGAAGCAACAGACCGTGATGAATAGGACAATGCTGAAACACTGTCGGGCTCGCGACGGAGAGGCGGTGACTTCGGTTGAAGATGGTGTTTAATCAATACTACAGTTCGTCCTGACGTGTTTTGATCTGAGGCGTTTTATAACTCTTGCAGCCTTTTTTTTCCTCAGTTTCTTCAGCCCTGACTCTAGACGCTTCAAATCGAGTCCATTTCGTAGTCACGAATACGATGTTAGAAGCTTGGATACATGTCTATCTCGGCATTGTGCACAATTCGGTACTTGTCTCAGGTGGCGATGCACTCACGGACCCGCTCCCGATGTCGATGGGCTTGTTCATGAGTAACAGCATTTGCCTTGGAGTTGGTCTCCTCCTAGCGATTGCTCGTATCATATCTTTTTCCGAAGCCAGCTAGATCGTCAAGTGATTTTGCGCGGATAGGGTTAAGCCAGTTCGGGTGGGGGGGCCGGACGCTCGGTATTTCCCGACTCCCGAAAAGCTAAGCGCTATAACAGGGACTCTAGCTGCTGTGTTACCATTGTGCAGATGGCCGTTGTCCCGAAAAAGGTGGTTTCCTCATGTATGTATATCATCCGTCATTTGGTCCTCCTAACGACGTCATGCGAATAAGATACTGCAGTGCGGGGTTGTGCTGTGCTGTTATATTGCTGCGACGACTGCAAAGTCGTTGCACCAGATAACATTCACCCCCTCTGCTTTCTTTTGATTTTGATGATGTCTGTCAACCAGCTCATAAGACTCTACTCCCCGCTCTACACTCCGGAGTCTGGAGGATAACCTTTCACAGACTATTTGCGTTGGAGGTGCTTGTATATGATGACAGTCGCCAAACCTGGCACTACCTCAAAACAGACGAAAAGTGTAACAAGTGGCCACAGAACAATAACCCCATCAGAACCTCCCTGCCCTTCCAAAGGCGACTACACCGCTTGAATTAGCCCGGAATGGTTTGTCCTTCTGCAAGTACCTTCAATCCCATGATGAGCGCTGGCCTGGCGAGTGCAGCGGACCAATGTTCCTGTGTTCAGGTTTTGTCATTGGGTCCTACGCTGCCGGTATGGGGTTCAAAGAAGAGGAGCGCCTCGAGATTATTCGCTACCTCATAAATAGAGCGTATCCTTAAGACGGTGGCTGGGGTCTGTAAGTTCACTGTACCATTCCAATGTGGGCATGATGTGACAATCCAGGACACATCGAAGGACATTCGACCGTATTCGGAACCGCCCTAAATTACGTGGCTTTGCGGATCCTCGGCTTGAGTGCTGAACATCCCGTTGTTGTTAAATCAAGGGCTACCCTTCATCGTCTAGGTTAGTTTATCTTGTCTATATCCCAGTAATGTCGTGCTTAGAACGGTCATGTAGGCGGAGCAACAGGTGCTCCGTCAGGGGAAAGTTCTGGTTGACAATTCTAAATGTCTACGATTGGGAAGGATTCAACCCTATCCCCCCCGAGTTTTGGTAATTGTATTTGCTCCAAGTTCCACTCCCGAGCATAGGTCAATTGCTTTCAGGCTTTTCCCTGAATAGATTCCATTCCATCCTCATAAATGGTGGATTCATACTCGTAATGTCTATATACCGATGAGTTATCTCTATGGTATTCGATTCAAGATGGAAGAAAATGACTTGATCCTTTCCCTTCGCGAGGTATGCATTCTTCATCATTCCCGCCGTACTCCGACGTTTGATACGTTACTTTTTAGGAGTTATACACGACTGATTACCACCGCATATATTGGCCAGCGCAACGCAACAATGCCGCATCTGTCGATCTCCACTCGCCCCGTACTTCGCTTCTTGATGCGATGAATGTCATATTGTCTGTCTATGAAAGCTGCACCATCCTGCTCTTCGCAAGGCCGCATTGGAGCGGGTCTACAAGTTAATCATATGACGATGAAAACACGGATTACCGGACACTCGGGCCAGTCTCCGAGACGATGAACCTTTTATGTCGTTTCGTCGTCGATGGCCCTGACTCGGAGGTATACCAACATGCGTGCTAATTTCATGTAGCTTGGTGCCGAAAGTATGATGATAAATGGGACGAATGACAGTCAACTTTGGGATATTGCATTCATTACTCAAACCTTTGTTGAGACGGGTCCTGCAAATGAGCCTGAGAACAAGGGAAGCCTTGGAGTGGTTGGATATTTGCTAGATCCTGTTGGACATTCAGACATACGGTGTGCGGTTGTACAGCCACCCGATTATATAAGCGTAAAGCGTACTTAGAACCTTCGGTAGTTTAGTTATTTTTCTTTAGTGACTACTACCAATTCTACAGGTACAGTACTTTACTTACCATCATTACTTACACTTAACATAGTGACTACTACCAATGCTACAGTTCTACAGCTCTACAGAGTTTTTTCTACAGATCCGAGAGAATAACATTTTCAAACGGCTTATCATCGCCGAACCAAGAGAGCATGGCCGTTCAGTACGAATGAACAAGGTTACACTGTCAGCGACCGTACGGGAGAAGGTCTCAAGTTGGTCTTATGAGTGGACCCAACTGACTTGAGCGACTCAATGCTGCCGAAGTCTTTGGTACAACATACAGCATGGTCGTTGGAGTGAACACGACCTTTTACATGACCGGGTCCTGTTACCCTGAGTGCACGACTTCCGTGATAACGTCCCTATCTATATTCAGAAAGCATTATCCAGGTTACCATACAGCAGAGATCAGGTAGGCGGTGCTTTTCATCCATCAAAATTTAATTAGGACAATCAGGCGGGCGATCACGGAGGCCATTAAGTGGCTTAACGAAATGCAGAGACCGGAGGGTAGTTGATTCGGATCGTGGAGGATTTGTTTCACGTATGCAACTCGGTTTGCACTGGAAAGCCTAGCACTCGGTGGGGAGTACCACTCGAACAGCGTTGCTGTCCGGCGTTTTCTCCTTTCGAAGCAAAGAGCGGACAGAGGTTGGGGGGAAAGCTACAAGGCGAACATACATCATGCGAGATTTTATTCGGCAGGACGGATCGTGGCCGCATGAAGCGATCGAGGGTATGTTCAGCAAAAGTTGCGTAATATCGTATACAAATGTCTGAGTTGCACAATCTGCATGCTTGGAAGGGCGCATATGTTGATGATCTAAAGGCACAGTACATAATGACAATGTAACCATTGGTGGGTAGATTACATAAATAATAAATGACGACGATATGATGTGCTCCGGGACGATGCAACACGGAAATGCTCTTCCCGGTTCGTTTTCCCAGTACCTGTCTCCGAGTCACTACAAGGTAACAAGTAGCTCATCCTTCCCACTCCCCGTTGAGCTCATAGTTTTCTTCAGCCATGTCCGCAATTCGAACAGTCTCGCGGGTGGCCTTTCTAGCATCTGATACAGTGCTTCATTCTCTGCCCTCTGGTCCCGTTTTATCTCCGTTCGCAGAGTCCTACAAAGCGCTCTCGAATACATGTTCCCGCAGGCCAAGCATCCAGCCCATCCCAGCGGGCGGTGATCCAGGCGTCTCCATACTTCGTGTTGCATCTACTGGATCGCTAGCATCCTTCACTTCCCTTGTAACATCCCAAATAATTCTTCGTCTCGTACTCTTTTCCACGGAGCTTTCCTCCCTCCCACTCGCCCTTCACCTCGCCGTCAGGGATGACTTATCAGACGTCCTCCTGCTTCAATCTGCATTCCCGTTCTTTTTGATTTCCTACACACCCCAAGAGGCTCATGATAACGCGCTCCTCGCTTCTCGGTTGGCTCACACGGAGAAGAAAGCAGTCGTGCACGTCTTTTATGAGCTAGCAGTTGGTCCAGTCGTAGACATCGCCGAAGACGATGTTCAACCATTTCTGCTTTCCGAAAAAGTTATCCCCCCAGCGAGTGGAATGAACGTCCCCGGAAGTGCCAATGGGACAGACGACGGTGTCAACAAGCACCTCGATGACCTGAAAAGAGAAACTCCCGTGGCAGCCCTACATCAATGTTATGAATCTGCTGCACTATCCGTATCCGCTCGCACTTATCGCCCCTGCCTTCCTCTGACGATCTACGGCGACGAACATCCCAAAACTGTCGTCTTTGTACTTGGAAATATACCCAGTGTCTTGGAGATCGACGGTGTATCGTTCGTTTCTGTCAGAGTGCTTTCACCTCTCCCCTCTTCTCATATCTTGCGCGTCGTTCCTCTCTCGACTTCCCGCGTAGTCGTGCTTGAGCAGGTTCACCGCTCGAGCACTAAATGGACGCCACTTTATCTTGACGTCGTTGACGCACTGCAAGAACGTCAGGCGCAAGTATCTGTTCAGAGTGTTTTGTTTACTAGTATCGACCAAGTCAGCCAGTCCAATTTATTCAATCTTATCCACATGACGAACGTTCCCCTCACGTCGCCCCTGCGTCTTCAAAACGAGGCTCTTTCCCCGTCTGTTACCACAGCCCCTCACGTCCCAAAGCATGAGTCTTCGTACACAAAAATCTTGTCGCACGTGTTTGGCCCACGATTAGAAATCTCAAATTCTCCTGGATTAGTTCTCACATTAGGCGACGTGGCTACCAGTCCCGAATATGCTCTAGGTCGTGTCAGGGGCCAATTGGAGCAACGGACACAACTCATCAGTTCCGTCCAGGAATTGATGGAAATTCAAGGACTCAGCACTGAATTACACAAGCTTCTCGCTCAGTGGCTACAGGTTAAGGACGACAGTTTAAAGAGCCGCACCGTTGGTATTCAAGTGACCGCAGCGTTAGAATCCTCGCGGCTTTCCAGCGTGCTTGTTGATCGGATTCTCGCGTTGAAAGCATACTTTCCTTCGAAATCCAGGTGGATACTTGGTTCTGATGCTTGGGCCTACGATCTTGGCTTGTCGGGTTTACACCATATTATCGCCTCTGGCCTCGACATCAACATTCTTATCCTAGACACTACGCCTTATTCGACCCGGAATGCAGTCGATCCACACCGTCGCAAACAAGATGTTGGCCTGTACGCGATGAATCATGGAGACGTCTATGTTGCAAGTGTCGCTGTGTATTCCTCATACGCCCAGGTACTGCAGTCCGTGATGGAAGCTGACAGGCACAAAGGCCCGTCTGTCGTGCTCGCATACCTCCCTTATCACGGGGAGGATTCTCCGGCGCTTGAGTTGTTGAAGGAAACTAAACTCGCCGTTGATTCTGGCTATTGGCCTTTGTATCGTTGGGACCCCATCAAGGAGGCTAGAGGCGAAGAACCTTTTACCCTCGACTCCGATGCTGTCAAGAACGACCTGCAGCAATTCCTTGACCGAGAAAACCATCTCTCCCAGCTCGTCCACTCCAATCCTCAGTTAGCGACTGAGCTCGTGACTAGCTTAGGTGAGAGCGTCAAGGAGGCCCGTAGGCGGAAGGCCCAGCAAGCCTACGATGATTTACTCACAGCTCTTGATGCTCCGCCTCTTCTCGTGTTATACGCTTCAGATGGAGGCACAGCGGAAAAATACGCAAAGAAACTCGTCAACCGCGCCAAGGCGAGAGGCATGACGGTCACCATTGGGACCCTTGATTCAATGACCATCCAAAGTCTTGTAGAAGAGGAACACGTTGCATTCGTCACCTCAACTGCTGGTCAGGGTGAACCACCCCAAAATGGGCGCCAGCTATTCAAAGCCTTGAACGCCGCTGCCCTTCGCAATGAGAAGCCTTTCTCCAAACTACGGTACACTGTCTTTGGTCTCGGAGACAGTCATTACTGGCCTCGACCTGAGGATGCTCATTATTACAATAAACCCGGAAAGGACCTTGACTTGCGTCTCGAGCAGCTTGGTGGCGAGCGCTTTGTTGACCTCGGCTTGGGAGACGATCAAGATGCAGATGGACCCGAGACTGGATACAAGGTCTGGGAGCCCAAGGTCTGGAAGGGGTTCGGCGTCGACAACGTTCAGGTCACGGAAGCTGAGCCCGAACCCGTCACAAATGAACATATCAAAGCGGCCTCCGACTACCTCCGCGGTACGATTGCGGAGGGCTTGGAGGACACGAGTACGGGGGCGCTCGCTCCGTCTGACACACAGCTTACCAAGTTTCACGGGATCTACCAGCAAGACGATCGGGATATTCGTGACGAGCGTCAGGCTCAAGGAGCTGAGCCTGCATACAGCTTTATGATTCGTGTGCGCACGCCAGGCGGTGTTTGTACACCAGGGCAATGGTTGCAAATGGACCAAATTTCCGACGAACATGGTAACGGCACGCTGAAGATTACCACGAGGGCCACTTTCCAGTTCCATGGTGTTATCAAGCGTCACTTGAAACCCTCTATTCAAAAGATCAACCGAGTACTGATGGATACATTGGCTGCGTGCGGCGATGTTAATCGGTAGGTCACGATACCTTGTCAAATGATTAATGGTTCACGCCTTCCAGCAACGTGACCTGCTCTGCCATCCCTTCTCTGTCGAGACTTCACTATCGTGTATATGAGTTTTCCAAACTCGTCAGCGATCATTTACTCCCCCGAACAACTGCATACCATGAAATCTGGCTTGATAAGAAGATGGTGGCTGGCGAAGCCGTCAAAGATTTCGAGCCGTTATATGGCGAATTCTATCTCCCTCGCAAAGTTTGCATGTCCTTTTCTCTGCTCAGGTCAACAATTAAAACACATCTAGTTTAAAATTGCGATTGCTGTTCCTCCTTACAATGATGTTGACGTCTTTGCCAATGACGTGGGCTTCATCGCGATCGTTGACAAAGATGGCGAATTGGAAGGTTTCAACGTCACCATTGGTGGTGGTATGGGTGTGACCCATGGCAACAAGAAAACTTACCCTCGCATCGGCGATGTCATTGGTTTCTGTACCGTTGAACAAGGTGCACTTGTGGCAGAAAAGATCATGCTAACCCAGCGGGACAATGGAAATAGAGTCGAGTGAGTTGATATACTGTCCCCAAATGATAGATTCGCTGAACTTCATTGATAGTCGAAAGGTGAAGACAGTTGCCGTACATGCAGAGCTTCGATTTTGACCTTTGACGCAGAACGCTCGCTTGAAGTACACAGTCGATCGCATGGGCCTCGACAACTTCAAGCGTGAAGTGGAATCCCGTCTCGGCTTTGAACTCGCCCCAGCTCGCCCTTATTCGTTCGAAAGCAATATAGATCATTTCGGTTGGACCGTCGGTGAAGACGGCAGGCACCACGTCACAATCTTTATCGAGAACGGACGCGTCCAAGATGAGCCCGGACGAGAATTTAAGACAGGCCTTCGCGAGATCGCCAGGATTCACAAGGGCACATTCCGCCTAACATCAAACCAGCATCTCGTCATATCTGAAATACCGGAGGAAGAGGTAACGAGGATCAAGACGTTGCTCGCCAAGTACAAGCTCGACAACCTCAATTACTCGGGCCTGCGGCTCTCGGCGTCGGCTTGTGTGGCATTCCCAACATGCGGCAAGTAAACCTTTTATCTTGCCGCTCGCTCGTGGTTGACGATGGCATCCTAGGTCTCGCCATGGCTGAATCTGAGCGGGTGAGCTGTTCTTGCGATCGAGGAACGACCATGTCTAAGTTGTCATGCTACAGTACTTGCCTGTACTCATCGATAAAGTGGAAAAGATTTGCGAAGACAATGGTCTGCGCCACGACTCGATCGTCATGCGCATGACCGGCTGCCCGAACGGATGCGCGAGGCCCTACGTCGCCGGTATGTCACCCGTGTCACCCGTGCAGTTCCTTTTGATTCACGCTGTGACAGAGGTGGCGTTCGTTGGAAAGGCGCCAGGCAGCTACGCAATGTTGCTTGGAGGAGGGTACTATGGCCAACGGCTGAACAAGATATATCGTGAAACTGTGTCGGAACCCGAGATTTTGGCCATCCTTGAGCCCATGATCAAGAGATTTGCACTGGAGCGCCACGAGGGCGAGCGCTTCGGTGACTTCGTGATTAGAGCTGGGTATATTGCACCAACCACCGAAGGGAAGTTATGGTATGACCGTATGGGGGGCGAAGGCGAACACAGAGAAATCAATGGCGCGTAATCGCGTGACTGTTATCTAGTTGTAAAATCAATATAGACATGATCCTGTGACAAACATAGAAGGATCAGTGAGAAAGACGTTTTGTACTGGTCTCGGGCACCCGAAATCCCCACGTGCGGAATTCAGTATTCAACCCGTAAAAGATTTCACATCGGAGTTAACGTTCATTGATTCAAAGTTAATGTTATTCTGAGAGTAATCCGACATGACATGGTGATGGGATCGTGTGTAGTCACCCTTGATAGGCCTTGGAAGCTCTAGCCTCCTTGAGAACTTCCGCTAATGCTTGAGAGACTTTCTCGATGTCACCTCTTTCGGTGTCGACGACGCTGATACCCATGTGTCTATTGAAGAGGAAGATTAATGCCCGAGGAGACCGAATACAGAACATCAAACTTGCCCAACGCGGAAATACTTGTCTGTAAGAGAACATCAGTCAGGGTAGAGAAAGACCTTGTGGCTCACGAGAACCTTTGATGCCAGAGTGTATACCACCAGCGACCACGACATCCCTTTTCAAAAGGCCAGGTACGATGTCGCTCGCGACTATTCCGTCGGGGAAATAGAGCTGCAGGAGGCGTGAGCAGGAAATGAGCCAGATGAAAGAAACAGACTGACGGCGGTCATGCCATTGGCGGAAACCTCTTCGCTTAGAGGCACGTTCTTGAACCCAAGGCTCTCTGCAAACTTCTTGAAGTGTCTGCTGGCGTCTTTGTGCATTCGGAATCGGTCTTGGAGGGAGACGGAACCTTGAGTGATCTGAAGAAGTGAGGCGCGGTAGGCGTAGATGAGATTTACGGGGGGCGTTGCAAAGTAGGCGGCAGTGTTGCCTTCGTATGCCTTCATGATGGGGAGCCACCTAAGGTGACGGTCAGGAGATATGAGACGGGGGGCGGCCAACTTACTTTTTCCAGCTAGCATAGTACGTGCGCACAGGTGTCGATCTGTTTTCAAAGACCTAGATGGAAAGCGATCTAGGAGAGAACGGCAAAGAGGGCGAGTTGACATACTTTGAGAGCCTTCTGACTTACTACGACAATGCATAGACCAGGCGGAGTGCCGAGGCCCTTCTGGCTGGCAGTGAGAACAGCGTCGATACCCCAGTCGTCCATCTGAATCTCCTCGCTCGCGACGGAACAGACAGCATCGACGACGACCTAGAGGAGACGGGTAGTCTCGATAGTGGCAGAGCGGCAGGTATCACGCACCAGAGTCTCTGGGGACACTTTGTGAACCAACTCTGCGACGGCCTTGATGTTGGAGAGGACAGCTAATAGGGATGTCGAAACGGGGAGGAGCAGAAATAATAAGGAAGCTTACCTGTGGACGTGTCCACATGGGTAACGGTGATGAGCTTGTACTTTTTCTGCCCGAGAGCTGTTTCGATGTCGGATAGTTTGACGGTCCCACCGATCTCGGCCTTGAGTTGATCGACGTTGGCACCATACGCCTGCAAGCTGAGAATGACAAGGTTACCGTTGGACTAGGAAGAGAGCGACAAGATGAACCAGTCGACGAATCCCTCGGCAAAGTAGCCGCAGTTCAGGACGAGCACGTTCTCGTCAGGCTCGACGAGGTTTGCAGAGACCTTTGTATGACGTGAGGCAACCGGCAATAGGATGCAGCGAGATGCGAACCTGGTCCCAACCTAGGGTGCCGGAGCCGGCTATCAAGAAAGGCTGTGCATGCTTCGAGTACAAGATATCCCTAGACAGGGATGAGAGGCATAAGCGACGACGGTGCCGATGCAGACCTGGTCATGCGAATGCAGTCGCCAAAGGCTTTGGCAAAATCAAGGGACATGTGGGACATGGAAGGGTGGGCATTTGCATAGAGGACCTACGGGAGATGTGATCTAGAGAGCGTTGAAGAGAGGAGGTGGACAGACCTCGTTGGTGACTTCGATCGGGCCGGGGATGCTTTGGGAATTGTAGCTAGCCACTCTCGGTCGAACAAGATACTCACAGCAGTAATCTGACGAGCGATATTGAGATCTAGGAAATTAATTCGACGGCCGAAGCACTTACTTGTGCGGGTCCTGAACAAACTTGTTGCTGTTGTTGGTGGACATGCTGGCGATGAAACGACGAACGAGTCTCGAGGACATGATAGAGTATTAATTAAACGACGGCACTCCGCAACGGAATTATACCCCATTCGTCTGTACAGTTCCCGCCAATCCCGCCATCGTCTTCTGCAGCTCGACCCATTCCGTCTCCCTCGCAAGTCCCATGTCCCCAACATCATACACGTACAGCTTACCGTCACTCCCCCCAAGCGCAACCCGACGTCCGTCCTTGCGATCCCATTCCATCTTGTTGATCGCACGCCCCGACCCCACGTTCGTAGAAACCACAGGCACCTGTTCATATACTAAGCTCCGAGCGCCACTTCCATTGCTCAGCCACCACGCACCTCCGTGTCCGTGTTCAGGTTCCACAGGTCAAACTTGCCCGATCCGTCCACCGTCCCAAACAGTGCCGGGTGCGTGGGATGCCACTTGACATCGTAAACATAGTCGTCCGCCTCGTCAAACGAATAGATCGGTCCAATCGCGTGCACCGTCGTTGACGGCTTAGCAAGACTCTTGGCCCGCCATAACTTCACCGTCCAATCAACGCTGGCTGTCAGAAACAGATCTGAAAAATCAACAGGCCCAACCAATGGGTGAAAGTGGAGCCCCATAACCGGCCCGGCATGTCCCTTATAGATATCATATTGATTCAGCCCTGCCTTGGCTCCGGCCCGGTCGTATCGGTTCGCTTGATAGACATTCCCCTCTTCGGTACCCACCCAAAATGTGGTCGTCTCATTGTCCGGAAAGTCCAGTCTCGTGACAGCCACCTCCCCCGTCTTGTTATGTCCTGCGTGAACTAGTTCCAGCGTTTCCTGGACAATACCGGTCACTCGTCTGTCCCATAAAGCAATACGCGAATACTAGGTACCTGAGGCTGCGCAAGCATGTCAACAAGCCACGAGCATACCGTCCCGTCCGTACTGCTCGTAATGAGATTGTGCGCATTCTGTGTACCCACCATCTGCATAGCGTAGACTGGATGAGTATGCCCCGCAGCAGACAGTGGCGTCTTGAGCACCGGCAAATGCTTTGACCGCGTGTCCCAGAGCAATATCTGCCCCGAGTACGTGCCACCGAACACAAGATTCGAATGAAATGGCGAAAACGTGACTGACAGGACATCCGACTATCATCCATGGAACCATTAGCTCATCAGTAGATGCATAAAAGGCTCGCCAACCTGGGAGTGAAACACAAACTCGGGTCTTTCCAGCAGGTGCAGATTCCAGACCGCAACAATACCATCAGGTTCGTTCAATGCGGCTGGGTTCTTGTTATACGAAGCCACGCTAAGCTCTGGATACTGGAATCGAGTCAAACCCTGCACTCCAGCATCATAAAACCTTCACCTTGGGTGACCAGTCAACGTCGGTTATCGAACGGTTCTTGCCGTAGCGTTCGTCAAAGAATGCGCAGACGCGTTTGACGCGTTTTCCTTCCGACTCATCACTATAAATGACCGTTATTACATTGGAAGCTCAATGGCCTGCAGACTCACCCGTTTGCTTCAGTGCCAATGGTGTAATCACGAATGTAATCATACCCATCGTTTAATGCTCGCTGGAGAATCTTTGATGATTGCTCGACGAAATCGAGGAACTCGGGCGCGGTCAGGATGCTTGTCCGTTCCTCTTCCGTCAGATCTGGCGGAAGATATGAGTAGGGTCACGCGGTCCAAAAGTGTCCACACGACCTCGTATTTCTTGTTCGATTTCTTTCTCGAGTTGTACACTCTCCTCCTCCAACTCTTTTTCTCGAGCAATGCGATCAGCTTCCAGTTCTCGCTCGCGTTCACGTAGTATCTGTTGCCGGATATCTTCCTCGGAGATGGAAGGCACTTCAGGCTCGACGGCCGTGGTTTGAACTTCTTTGTTGTAGATCACTCTTTCCTGCATTCTCGGTCACACCATGTTATGCATAGTCAAGTCGACACGTACGCGTTGCGGAAGCTCGAAGAGCTCTTGCTCCACATCGATGAGATCTATAGACCGGGGGGTCATGATCCTAGAGTGCCATCGTAGCCTAGCGAGCATGAATATACAGCCACATACCTCTCCACGACGTGATCCGTCGCCGAGTTGGTAGATGCCACCATGGTCGCACCCATGCTGAGCCTGTCCGAGCCCACATCACTTTGTCGACTGACACGGCCAGACGGCGACATTAAGGCCGAGGCCGAGTGGAGAAGTGCGTTTTGACGAGGCGGCGTACCGGGGAGCGAAGACGAGGGCGTAACATCGGTGGTGCTATCGAAGCCTCCCCTGCGCTCCCCGACGAGCGCGGTGACGAGGTCGTCGACATCACGACGCGCAGCGGTCGATGGACCTATAGTCTAGACGTCGAGTGTGAGATGCCCGAGAGAACGGGGAGGAAAACATTTACTATCTCGGACTGGCGCCTTTCTGTCTCTGCGCGTTGTCTGTCCGCTCTGGCCTTTCTGAGCTCTGCGAGTTTGGCCCGTTTGGCCTCGATCTCTGCTCTCCGCTTGTCGGACATGGCGATGGTAACGAAAACCTCGACTACACATTATTTACTATCATCATCATGACCATAAAGCGACACAGATCACCGCAAACCATCACCACTGTTCCGCGAAGTACCCTCGCGTCCGTCCATCACAAGGAAATCGATGCCATTCTCAAGACACTCAAAGTTTGTTCACGTCGTCTCAAATCAACACTCGACAACTTCAACGATGAGCTACGAACGCTCGAAAGACTCTACTACAAGGGCAAAAATCAACATCGAATGGCTCTCTTCTTCAAGCGTGTACCCGAAATGAGGCGCTACGGTCGACGGTTAAGTGAGCTGGACATTTTGCAACGTGTCGATCTTCTCCGTGCAGCGTTTGTCGGTCTGGAGCACACAAACGAGTGGGTGAAGATGCGTGTCCTGGCGTCACGCGCACTGAGTCCTTTTCTTCCCAGTCAGAAGGCGCTGAGAGCCTCCTGGAATCATGTTCCTGAGAGCCCGTACGTTCGTTTTTTAGTGGAGAGATTGATGGCCTGTTCTACACTGGTTTGTAAAGTGAGATGGAAAATATAGTCCCGTCTCCCGCTCGACTTAGCCTTGTCAGATGCGAGAGCGCCTCGAGAATGCGTTTCAGTGAGTTCGACCAAGTTCTCGTACCGACTTGGATTAAAATATTGACCTACCGTTAGTCATTTTGCGTTGGCAATGCAAACGGGTGCTTTCATCCAGCTCATCGTTCTGTTCGCTGCGATATCTTCTAGAATGTCTGTGTTGTCGTCCGAGCTGGAAAAAGTCCTTCAACTGAGTATTTCAACTTGCAACCGCCTCTTGGTCGTCATTGATGTGAGCGCGTCTTTGACCCGTGGGCAGACATATTCTGATGAAGTCGCAGCCAATTGGTACGCAGGCGACGACTCCCCAACAGCTCGAGTCAGAAATGGGGGCCCTGCATCCATCACACATGGATTTTGTTGTGCAATCGAAAGACACAGGACAACCTATCTCCCGCTGTGAACCGGTCGACACCCCGACGCCCGCCGTCAACGTGATTATTGAAACCGAGTTGGAGATCGAAGTTAAACCCCCGTCAAGTTATCCTACAGACGGTACTTTGGTATCTCATGATGTTTCTCCTACTGACGGAATTGTGATCCAGTTGACGAGCAAACTATTGGATCGAAAAAAATTGCTGCAAAGACAGCTCGAAAGTCTCGGCCCAAGAAATCGAAGAAATTTGACGAGATTGACGAGATCTTTGGTTTCTAGTCGTAGTAGTGTTCCAACTTGTAATAGTCGCTATATTTCATTACTTTTTTTCTTTCTTTCGCGAGCGACCATGTCTCTGATTCAACCATCCGGTCGCTCCAGGTCGACTCAGAAATCGACCGCCCGGCGCACGGAAAACAACCGCATCTATGCGCACCCGCTCCCACTGATCATCCTCAGTGATCCCCCTCAGACGTCATTCCTCCGCAAAACGCTCCACCTTTTCGGCCTCTCCGTGTCGGATGTCCTCAACCCCCACTGTCATGGCGTCCTGGACGTTGCTACACGTTCTGTATGGGTACTCGACACGAAAGACGCGATGGTGCTCTGGCAGCGGGGGTTCTTTGGCAAGGGCGACCTGTCCAGAAGCGAACCCAGCTGGCTGGCGAGACAGATCAATGCAAGAATGCTCGCGAAAAAAGGTGAGAATTTTCCCTCCCTTCCCTTCACCCCCCTTTCCTCTGGCTGGTCTGGTAGAGGTCGTGCTGATGAGCGGTTTGGTAGGTTTGATGACGTCCGAAGAGGTCACTGCGAAACGCAGGGCGGAACGAAAGCAGTTCAAGCTCGATCGTGCAAAGGCGATGGCTGCCGCTGCCGCTGAAGCAGAGGCGGCATTCCAGCAAGGACACGTCGTGTCCACGATCTACGCCCAAGACGGGACGCGCATGATTCCATCCGCTGCAACCTGGAAGCCGAAAGACGAGAACACCCAGTTAGACGTGAATGTTTCCAAGGTGGAAGAAGGCGGGGATGATAGCGACGACGACGACGACGAACAAATCGAGAACGTAGAGCACCTCCAGCTCACGCTCCAAGAGGCGTTTTTTCTTCTGTGGAACCTCGACTGTCTATCCGTTTCGAATCCGGATAACGTGCGTCATCGTATTTTGCACCATGTCTAACTCGCTCTCATCTTACCTCGGTCGAGCAGGATGATCCCCTAACCCTCCCACAGATATGGAACGCTTTTCAGAATGTTTACATACCACCCGCGGTCCTCGCACCTTCGCTGGACCCACCCCAACACCGCCGATTCGACAACCCATTCCTGGTAAATTACGTCGTGTACCATCATTATCGGTCCCTCGGTTGGGTCGTCAAAAGCGGCATCAAATTCTGTGCCGACTATCTCCTTTACAAGCGTGGCCCTGTCTTTGCACACGCAGAGTAAGTCTCCATCATGGCATTATGGATCACTAGCATGCTGAAAAGCCCTAGATTCGCAATCGTGGTGTGTCCCGTGTACGAGGATCCCGCGGACCAAGATGGATCGCCGTTCGAGTTGAACAACGTTGCACCGTTCTCATGGTCGTGGCTCAGCACGATCAACAGGGTCAATTCACAAGTTCAAAAGGTTCCTGTTACTTATTCACGACCGAAAGTGGTCTCACAGTTTTATAGACTCTTGTCCTGTCTTACGTGACCATTCCTGCACGATCCAGGGTATCGGAAGACGTGTTATCGTCCCCAGCTTGTTTTGTACATTACACCGTACGGGAAGTCGTTCTGCGACGGTTCATACCAGCGCGGATGCGAGATTAGCGTTCAAACTCGGTGTTTTACAACCAACAAGTTGAGCGGGTATAATATTTCGTTATGAACAATGGTGATGATGGAAAACGCACTGACGCGCTTTAACGACAGCGCCGGTTCACTGCAAGACAAGATAAATAAGTCGTTACAAAAAAAAGTTCCTCTCTACACCCCCCACTCCCACCATCTCCCATTCATCTCCTGGCGTGCCCATTTGTGTCCGAGAATCAAAGCAGGATGTCTCCATGAGGGACCTTGCGAGTTGGTAACATTCGCACGCAGCGTCTAGGAGTTCGAATTCAAAACGCGAAGAGTATACAACCCTTGGTAGAGGTGGGCTGATCGTTTTTCTCATGTATGCATCGAAAGCATCCCCATCTGAGAAATAGCGTGATATCCAGGTATGCGTGCTACAGTTAGATGATACCATGATTGTTGAGCCGTTCGAGCGCGCACCACGCCGGGTCTTGAGCAAGGATACAGGTTGAGTGAATGGAGTGAGTTAGATCAGAGGAAATAAACAGAGACAGAGCGGGACAGAGCGGGACCAGAGTGAGAAGAAAGACAGACAAAGAGGGCGACCAGGGGATGGAGACATGACGAGGAAATCCATACAGTCTGTGGGTCGTCATTCCACGAGCTGCAGAACCAGATACGTGATCGGGGCCAATGTTCAGATTTTCCACTGGTTGACCTCATACAGCGCCCTTGATCGCGACTTTCCGGTACTTCTCTTCGTAAGCTTGTGTGATAAAAGGCAGGGCAGCTTTGCAGTCTAGAATCTTCTCGCGATCGGGGCTCTCAGGGTTTGTGAACAGCGCGACCCGATGATCACGCAGGTACGCTTGAGTCTCTGACAAGTTTTGGAATGCAAGCTCATTTTGAATGAAAACCAAAGTTAGAGTTCGGTACCTAAATTAGTCGTGAGATAGACAATGGGACAGGGCGAACCAGAGCTTACGCTTTGGTCATAATCATTAATGCCTTTGCTCTTTCCCGGTCTATGAAATGATCCATGATATATGCGCCCATGTTCGGGGCCTCCAAGTACATCTCAAATAATGCGTGATAATTGCCCATCGACAATGCTCGCTGTACTCGCAGAGCATGCTGCACTGCCGAGTGCGTTTTCTGTCTGGGTGTTAGTTGACCTACGTATAAGTTTAATTCTAGGACGAAGGTGAGCCAATATGTCGACAATAGGTAGATAAAAAAAGAAGAGACATACCACTCTTGTTTCTGCCGTGCAAAAGCATAAGTATGCGATATGCTGTAAATTCTTCAACCTTTCCTGGTATACCGAGTTCATAG
Source organism: Solioccasus polychromus (assembly GCA_038090335.1). NCBI lineage: Eukaryota > Fungi > Basidiomycota > Agaricomycetes > Boletales > Boletaceae > Solioccasus > Solioccasus polychromus. The sequence continues at coordinate 29,197 of JBBPMM010000054.1, forward strand.
AGCATCTTTAGCGTTGCCTGACATTGATTGTATTCCACCATATCGGCCTGTGAAACCAATACAGTAACTTGATCAGATGTCAAATGTGGGATAACGTACACTCTCGAGAGCCATGCGTGCGTGGATCTCATAAACTTGAACGGTAAATTCGTTTTTTATGCGTTGTACCTAGCGAGGGCGTCAAGAGGGGACTGTTGTGTCCGAAAAGGGCAACGAACCGTCAAGTCCTGGCGCAGACTCTTGAATTGGTTGCATATCCAGTCGTACGAAGCCAATTTTGCTCGCCAGCGTTGCTTCAACTCGACAAGTGTCCGCTGAAGCACTGGATACGGACGGATCATTTCTGGTCTAGGTTCCTAAAGCAGTATTGTCAGTCTCTGCAGCACCGTGAGGCGCGGATCTTACCGATGTAAGTCGGAGGTAATCCTTGAATACTTCTTGGTTCGTCCCGACGATGGTATGACGGTCCCAGTTGGGTACGTTCTGCGGGAAACGTGAGCCGGTGGGCAGTTCACGAATGAGCCAAACCAACCGGGTTCGCCTCGGGATCGTCTGGATTGGATGACAATGTCGATGGTGAATCAGCTCTCGATATTCGATGAAGAAGATGTGTATGGGAACTGGCGTTGACCGGGCATTGATTGCCGTTGGTGCGAAGATTTCTTTGTCGTTCTATTTCATGTTCTCGTTGGAAACGTTCAGCGCGTCGGTTGAGCGTCGCCTGGTCACCCAGATCGAGGGGAGTTGCGCTTCTTTGCAAAGCTGCCTTCTTTGCCTTCTTGCCGGTCGGTTGTGGTTCATTTCTATGCACCATGTGGTCAGAGTGAGGATTGCAGCAGAAGCGAGGAACAGCGACCCACATTTTACGCTTTAACGTAGGCGGAGGTTTCGGCAAGAGACTGCACCCGAGAGGAGAAACGACAGTCACTGAAGGGAGCACGGGAACGAACACGAGGAAGAAGGACGACACCTTTGCAGCTGTACGCCGGCCCAGTCGGTCGTCCAGAGGGTCTTGGCAGTGAAAGCGTCAGCAATTACCTGTCTCAACTCTGCCTGAGCTTCGGCCCTGTTGGCATCATTCATTTGTCCGAGACACTTTGCGACCCATTCTCTGTAGTGAACAGAGAAGCAAAAATGGGCAAACGTGAGATGAACAAAGCTCACTTTAGCTGGAGGGGCCACGAGTCAGAGGACATGGCGATGGACGATCAGTAGGGTGGACGACAACGAGCGCAGAGGGAGATGAAAGCAGACAGACGACCTCTTCTCATGACGTTCCCACGATTAAAAATATTTACTCAAAGAAATTTCGTCATTAGAAGATGTGCAACACATCCTACGAGCGTAAAAATCTAGGGCACCGTACACCATTACTCTAATGTGCCTTGTCCACGGGTGGGTTGTACACTGCCATACGTTAAAAATGCGAACGATGCATGCACGATGGGAGCACTTACAGATCCTGCGGTTCTTGATAGCGGTCCATTTGAAGCGTTTGACGTAAATGCTGATAGCGAACAAGGACGAAAACAGGATGACGGCTTTCAAGCCGAGCCGCTTGCGTTCATCGTGCTCGGGTTCTGCAGCCCAGTTTAGGAACGTGACGACGTCCTTGGCCATCTGCGACGTCGTGGCTGGGGTGCCTGAGGAGCACTGGTATCAGCACACTGAGTCCCGGTCACTCGAGGCCGCCTACCGTCATCGTACTCCACAAGACCATCGAATAGGACTCGCGCCATGGAAATGGCACCACCGGGGAAGTAGGGGTTATAGTTCATGCCCTCACGGATTTCAACACCAGCGGGAGGATCCATGTAGCCGGTCAAGAGAGAAAAGACGTAGTCCTATGCAAATAAATCAAGACGCGGCGCAGACGCGACCAGACGACATACCGCGCCGCCATGCCGAGCCTTGATGATCAAGCTAAGGTCGGGAGGAAGGGCACCACCGTTACCGGCACGAGCGGCCTCCTCGTTGGGGTATGGAGCAGGCAGGTAGTCGGAAAGTTTACCGGGGCGCTGGAACATTTCGCCATTATCGTCGGGACCATCGGTGTATTCGACATCCTCTGCTAATGCTCTTGCCTCGTCGGCAGTGTGGGACACGCCGACCAAGTTGCGCCAGGCAATGCGGTCAAGGGAATGACAAGCAGCACAAACCTCGCGGTAGACAAGGAAACCACGACGGATACTACGGAGGAAGTGTTTGAATCGGGAATGCAAGGGTGGGTGGGACATACCTGGCGTGGTCGAACGTATCAAACCAGCCCTTGTGGGGCCAAGGATACGCGGTAGGGTGAAGACCGTCGTCGGCAAGCGAGTTTGCATGGACCTCACCAATGAAGGGGAGGGTACCGTAGAGATGGGTATACCATGCGATTGAGCCAGCGGAGAAGAGCGAGACGGAAACGAGTGACGCGCGCGAAGTCAGCAAGGACTAGAACGAGAGTCAGAAAAGCCAGACGACGGATGGAACGTGCGCGGACCTGGGTGCTCGCAGTGGACGCAAAGCGCGCCTGCCGGGAGAAGAAAAAAAAAAGTTGAACACGGAAAGTAAGCAGGAGAGGGCAACGCACACGCTGAGCAAAACGGAGAGCGTTTTGGGTCTTGAGGACGGCCTGGGGCAGCCTCGACAACATTTTTGAGGAATTTAGAGCAAGAGCAAGTGACGACGTGACAAGAAATATGCGCGACCAACGGAACGAACCGGAGACCAAACAGAATTATCCGACTACTCTAGATAATTTACATGTCGCCGTCTCAATGATACATATCATCGTCATCGTGGTATGGTATGACATTACTAACTAGAATAGACAATCGCAGAGGGCCTCTGTTGAAAAATGCGTCAGCCAGCACGACGCGACCAGGAACGGACCACCAACCTTCCATGCAGCAACAGAGACATGCGCCCGCAAGACATGCAAGGCAACCGTCGCTACCCTGTCTCTGCTGTTGTGGTCTACAAAAGGTCGGTCGGGTGGAACAACGGTTAATGAACGCCAACGTACACATAGACTGTCTGTGGGGGCGGCTGGGGCTGGTAGCCCGGTCCACCGTATGGGGGCTGGCCGTATCCGGGGCCTGGATAAGATTGGGGAGGCTGTTGGGGGTAGTATTGTCCTTGGGGAGGGCCTGTGAAACGGGTGAGGTGTGTGGGAGATGATCGAGCGAGAAACAGACCAGGTGGAGGGTAGTACTGCTGTTGACCGGCGTAGTAATCTTTGTTGGCCATGGTTGTTGGGTTGTTGGTGAGAGGGAGTCTTGTCGTCGTGCTGCAGCCGCCTAAAATGTCACCAGAGCCGCGTTTCCCACGGTCGAAACACGCGCACTCGCAGTCGCTGCGGACAAGACGATCCACTGCCTCAAGGCAACAACGTGCTCCTTTTCTCGCTTCGTATCCTCGCTGTCCGGCCTGCGCGTGCTGTGCAACGCTGTGTTCAGGCTATCCCGTCTCGTACCTTCTGACAGCCTGCGCCAGTTCCCAGGCGTGTCACCCCCAAGCACTTGGCCACGTCTCTGTCAACTCCGGTCGGGATATCCGATCCTCAGCAAAAAAAATAAAAACACGTGCAATTATGACCAATGCGAGCCAACGCAAAATAGCTAGTGTGGAAGATCGAATGATATAGAAGACTGCAGGGATATACGACCTGATCATGGTTTTTGTAAAGATGGAGTCGCCAAAACAGAATGTGTCACGAATCCACCGTCTAGGGACTGTTTGGTGTAAATGCGTATATTCGGGCGCCTTGTCGTAGGAAACTCTGTGTTAAACGTGTCGTAGCTTTGTGTGCCAAGCCATCAGGCGGTCTAATTAGTATCTGCGACCCAGTCTCAAAATCAACTTCGTGATTCTTACCCGGCGCAACGTAATCCTCATGTGTAACAACATCAAACGCTCGCGTTCGGGCTTGCGCGAGCACACTTCCTTGCGGCGCTATGCTCATCACCCCCGATGCATCCGTCCTACAATCGGGAAACAGTATTCAGTACCACCTCCCACGCTGCCCGTCCGTACTCACTGTGATATTCGCAATAACGATATCCCTAGCTGAAACCGGCCCCGCCAGCGAATACTTACATCAGAGAACAAAAAATACAGCCCTAGCCGACCTTGCAGGTCCCGTAACTTTTGCGGAGACGAAACAAGGTTCCCGTAAAGCAGCCGTCGCGGAGGCGCCTCTCCGGTTGGCGCCGTACCCATATCCAGCGGTCGCGTTCCGTCGTCCGAAAACAACGACAGATGGGCAACCAGGAACGGAAGTTCCATCTCGCTACCAGAAAAAAAAATATATGTATATATCCAGGATCTCTGTCACCCTGCAAGGTGACCATCACTTACGGGATAATATCATGTCCAAAGCGATCTCGCACGATGAGTTGAACAACAATTGGGGGCGCCAGCGGCAGCCGGGATAAGGTGGCAGATCCAAATTCGGCTGTTCTCTGTGGGTGCTGCACGACGTTGAGGTGATAGGTTCTTGCATCGAGCGCTCGTGAGTCATCGTCACCTCCCGTTACAACGTTTAAGATACCTATTTTGACTGTCGTTGAGAAACGAGGAGTAACCAACTCGCTGGTTCGGTTGGTATTGATTTTGGACGGGACTCGACCGTTCACCAGGCGTGGACGCTTGAGCCCAAGCTCCACTCTGGCTATGAGTTGACGACCCAGACTGCGACGGCACACTCCACGCAGAAGGTGGAGATTGCGTTCGAGACTGATCGCTACTAGCGACCGACTGGGGTGAGGCGCACGAGCTCTCACACGATGCATCGTGAAAGAGTTTCTTGTAGTTCCTGGATGGTGTGCACGACCAGTCAACCGCACGTCATCACGACAAAGAACAGTGATCTTACGATGGAATAAAGTCAATGGGCGTGATGGGCGTGATCGGACGTATTTCCCGCACGCGCTGAGGTGCAAGTCTGCCATGTCAGCGCCACTGCAGTGGCAGGCATGATGAAGAGGGCACGTACCGAGAGCTCTCCCTCGCTGCTGTGTGACGAGGGTTGGTGGAGCCGGTGATGGCTATGAGTAGGAAACATTGCGCAGTCATGAGAAGACACTAAACCATTCTGAGCGAATGCCTTGTCCCATGTGGAAGCCCTTGACCGGATGGCACAGTCGGGGGAAGCTGCTGGCATCGGCCACGAGAGAGAAGCGGCCTGCAAGGGAGGCAAAGAAATGGCGTTATGTGCTGCCTGGAGGAGGAAGTTATAGTGGCATTGAGTAAGAACTTGGCATTTATGCATCCGTGTGTACAGATCAACATCATATACCCACTCATTTCCAGGGAGCGGAGCTCGGGGTCAAAGGAAGACACGCAAGGGGTGTCAGAGCCTCTGTAAGCCAAACAACAGTTTGACAGATCCACCAAAGACCGATTTGGACAGTCCAATCAGGCAGTATACGAGAACTTCTTCGTGTACAATGGCTACCGTTCCGCGCGCAATCCTATTGGGGCGCTTACCAACATGAGGCAGCGATTTCGAGATGTCTATGCAAAAATATTATAGTGGTATTGTATTACACCAAGTCGATCATACGCTCTTCTTCACGTAGCTCCATATACCCGCCAGTCCCGAAATCATTGTCGCAGCAACCAAGGCGGGTTTAACTCCAGCTATCAATTGAAATAGTCGTTTGTAAGCAAGACGTAAGCCCACCGCGGGATCCGTCCGTACCTGTAGACTTGTACAGGGCACCCGTCAGTGCGCCTGCGGCCATACTGCCGGCCGTATCGTGTTTTCCGCGAAACGAGTCAATCGAAGAGTTGATCCCATTGTAAACAAGCGCTGTGGATCAAATGAGTCACCCGAGTGGCACTCGTTGCCGACGGGAAATGTCGACGCACCAAGAACACCAGCTGAGTTACCTATGAACGTTCCTCTTCTCGTGACAGAGTTGAGGATGCTGTTGATCCGAAGACGTGCATTCGACACGGCTAGAGGCCGTCGTGCACCCTCATTCACACCCCAGATACCCCCTACGGCGAGGCCTTGCGGAAACATGTATGAGCATGTGACAGGTCGAAAACAATAAGAATGGCCCAAGTTGGTGATGTGGCGACATTAAGATAAGGTGAGAAGAAGGAGCCGTGGAGAAAGGACACGAGTTAAACGTACAAAACTCGTGCAACACTCGTGTCGATGAGCCGATAGAGAGGAAGACTTACCGCCGAGGTACATAGTGCCTGTTCCGTAGCACAAGTCATCACTCCAACCCCGAGAAGGCATAGCAGTTCCGGCTCCTGGTAAATCGCTAACCTTGTCGTCATCCAGTACGAGATAGTCTAATTGATCCCCGAGCTGGGCGAGAGGGTGCAGTCTCGTTGGGTCATAAGCACCCAAAAGGAGGTCGTTTGCAGTTATTGCGCTGTCACTGGTGGGTCTGTCGCGAGAAATATGCTGAGCCGCAAGATCTTGAGATCCCGACTGCAAGTTTTGGGAGTCCATCGAGGTCATGAAAGTAGGAGCCAAAGTATTCTGGTCGCGGTAGAGAACAGCGAGCAAAACAGCTCTGAAAATTTGGAAGAGCGCGAGACCGAATGCCGTGGGAACGCATTTCCTCACTTGCTAAATTTGCCAGACTCGGCCAGAAACAATTAGCATGATGATGCACACTACATTGGTTCGGACTGCGCGTGCGTTTGCAACGCCTTCAACACCGCAGCTGCGGACAATTATACACCGGTATCTATCGAACCGGGCAGTCCGCTTATGTCCACCTGACAGGTCCATCGTTCGCGTCTCGTCGCGTCGCGGTTCCGTTGCCCATGTCCAGAGGCGTGAGTTTTGCTTTTCACTCTGTGGCCGAGTCTACATGTGTATTTATCTCCATCCAGGCCGAGCTTCTTCTACGACCCCGCACTCCACGGCCACTGACCCTGCAGAAGTCGAGGCCATGCGATGTCTCGAACAGGGCACTCAGAAGCTCGAAGAGGGTGATGTCCAGGGCGCGAAGGCGCTCTACAAACGCAGCGTCGAGATTAAACGCAACGCCAGCTCCCTCTTCAACCTTGGCGTCACGCACTATCACCTAAGTACGCCGGACATATATTTTCGCCGTCCCAAAATACATGTCAGAATCATTTTTGTCTAGAGGAATTTGATGATGCCATCTCGGCCTGGAACGAATCAATCGCACTACAGCCCACGAGTGCAGATGCACACACAAGTACGTGTTTCTCCGCTGGCTCGCCCCGTTAGTGACATGAGTATCCCTAAGACCTCGCCAGCGCATACATAATATCACCTATCTCACGACCTGACCTGGCGCTTCATCATTTACAGCACGTAACCCCATCGCAACTACCATATACGACCACTGACTATTGTTTTCCAGTATAGCGGCAACCCTCTCACCGGAAGACCCTGAAATCGCCTTCAATCTTGCCGCAGTTCTGGAAGCCAGTGCGTGATTGAAACCAGCTCTTATTGTTCCTAAAATTATCTCACCCGACGTGGGCAGCTGGCCAACTTGAGGAGGCCCTGAAGTATTACAAATGTTCCAAAGAACACGGTGTCGATCGCGCCGCAATCCATATCCGGAATGTCAATGATAATTTTCTGGCTCCATTGCGAAATTCTGACGATGATCTCTGATCCCTAGGTCAGCGCAAAGATTTTAGGAAAACAGATGCAAGCTGCCGAAACAGAGGACGTATCTAAAAAATCGGATTCGTGATCCACTGTACGCTAGCCTCGGCTCGTCGCCAGCTCCAGCCGCGCTATTACCAGAGGATGAGCGCAGGGGTTTGTCATCCGTCATTCGAGCGCGTGTAGTATGTGCAACAAGTTTTTAAATAAAATAATAATAATAATTGACCGGCCTATATGAGACCGTCTGTCGTGCTGTACTGCGATAGATATCTTGATCCCTTCAATCTCCTGGCACGTTTACCGAGGCGTTACACTCTTACACTATTGGACAGACAATAAGTATTCTCCGGCGAACAAATGTACGTGACGATACATCACATCAGAGCCATCCAAATTAGGAACTATTATAACGTTCCTCCGCCGAATCCCTCTCCTTTGAGCTTTCCATTGAAGGCACGTTTGTTACTACTCCCGCTGATCGTGGATCTGATCCTTCCCGATTCGCGACCACACTAGAACTCGAACCCCTCCAGTGAGACCATCCGACCCTGGTTGTGAACCGAGAAGAGTCATGCAAAGTCCCACGTGTAGGCGAAAAAAACCGGTAACCACTACCCCCGCGGTAGACACGTGCTCGACCAGAGTGTGAGTAGCTCCCGCCAGGTCCAAAGTAAGTTTCCATACTACGTTGCGCGACCCTTGGACCGGTATTTCGAGTGGATGCCTTCAGACGCCCCAAGATAGATAATATATCCTCCTGCGTGTACTCGGGATGCGGATGGTCTGCCGGCCGAAGGTAGATGATGTGGTCATACCCTTCGTCTGGCGATGGCAGCTGAAAGTCCGAGGCGAATTTTTGCAGAATGGCCATACCATGATGGACATCCCTGATTGTGGGGTGCGACGTTCCTGTAATGTGAGATAACCGCCAAAGAGGGCAAGGTTAGCGATTTGAAACTCGGAAGGAAAAAAAAACTCAGGGACTCACGTCGTTCGAGGCGAGAAGCACAGATCTACAGAAGGAAAGGGGATAAATGCATCAGAAACGTTTTCTCGGCCTGTCCCTTGGCGCGGTCCGTTCTCACATGATAGGGGGTATCAAAGACAATAATGCTGACAGAAGTTCCCGGAAACGCACGAGCGATTGCCGTCCAGTGAGACCGTTGTCTTTTCCCGGTCGAAAATAAGCTGTCATTCAGTGGAATGAGAGAGCGAGTCTGCCCGACTTACATGGCATTAAAATTAGTCCTGTCAATGCACGGCGAGCGACCCTCGGAAAGAGTGTGGTAGGCGAGCTCCTCAACTCGTTGTCTGTTACCCAGATCATCCTGGTTACAGCGGCGGAACCTGGGAACGTGGCCTTCAAGAGCTTCTGCGAAAGTAGACTGGCGGAATCCAGCGATGTGAGATCGATGGCTCTACGCGAACAAACTGGCATACTACCTTGCCCGACGCAATCAGTCCCACCAAAATCAATACGGTTTGTTCTTCTTGGAAAGGATCGGAAGGGGTTAGAGGAGGTGGATGATCCACTTCAGGGTTCTCCGATACGGACATGGCGGTGGTTTGAATGAGACCCACACGCGTTAGCCCCGCCGGCGGTCATACCATGTCGGATACTCATGCAATTTGAATAAAAACTATACACCAATCTCTCGGGTATGTACGTTTCTTGTATTTCGCTACAATTAACACAGAAGCTAAAAATTCATACCTCTTGACCCACGACACCAGGTGGCCCGAATAAAAATCGCACGGTACCCTCATTCTTTCCGAGCAGGGCAACATCTTCCCCGCTGTACAGAGCACTCGGATCGGATCCTGCGAGAGGCCGAGGCGGTCGGGGTGGATGTTCATCCTGCCTCATTGCAATCTTTAAATGAATAAGTTGATCGGCTTTATAAGGAACTGGCGGAGGCTGTGGTGGGCCAGTGGACTGATTTCGCGGAGACGGGTGCGGAGATGGCGAGGAGGGGGTTCTAGGGGACGTATTTACAGACGTGTTTTGTGCGGCCTGGATGAGAAGGTCGATGATAAGATGTGCAATTTCTGACGCATTTTATTTGTAACGAATATGAGCCTGCCATGCATTATAATAAATGACAGACAAACCTTGCAAATCTTCCGCCTCCACCATATAAGCCTGTTCCCAGTCGCTCTTCTTCTTGAGAAGACTGACAATGTCCCGAGCTGAGTCGTCGATTGGATTGGATGGTGGAGGGGTTTCGAGTGTCATAAGAAGAGCAGCTGTGTACAGGCAGCCCATGGCAACTGCATTTGGCGGGTACATGATAGGAACAAGGGTCCGATGGCTGCATAAGGGGTTGGGTCATCCAGCCAACCAAGGCGGAGGAGGAACACATACCAGTCGATCGTGAGACGCCATGCAAATTTTATGAGCGTCTTGGAAGCTAAGCAGGTAAGTAAATAAATCTTGAAGCGAGTGGACGAGAATGAGAAAATTACCTCCCAATTTTCTACCCAATTTGAAAACGTAAGGAAAAGGCATTTTTGACGTGAAGTTGAAACAAATCGTTTCTAGTATCAAACGTTCCACAGCAAGGAGTCGCTGACGGTCGTGTTCAACTGTCTAAATGAACTAAATGCAACTTCTAAACGGAGCAAGCTGAAACCCACCGTAGGATCCATGTCGACCTCGCCACCTTGCGTCTTTGATTTTGCTGCCAGCTCCGGAAATCGAACGGCATACGAAACCATGAGAATCTCTCGAGGCTTTTTCAATGTGTCGTGCATTTTTGTTGACACGTACAAAGCGGCAAGAGTCGCGTCCTGTTTCGCGATCAGTGTAGATGCATGGTAAACATAGAAGATGCACGTACATAGTAACTGAAGTCTTTTCTCGGAAAGAACAGATGAAAGCGATGATACAAATTTTGCGCAGTTGCAATTGTTTTCCGAGGACTGTAATCTGTGATCGATGAAACGATTGAGTTCGAAATTGAGACCACTCACAATCCAATTTTTGCACCCACAACTTCCAAGAAACCACATGCTTGCTGCCTCACCTTTTCTTCCTGACTAGCAGAAAGTTTACCGCGCTGCTTCTCAGAGAGATATTCGACTTCGGACGTGGTAAAGTACGGGTGATGGTACTTGGAGGACGACGCAGGTTGTCCTTGTGGTTCCATTGTAAATGCAAGGAAAGTAATGAGTACGAACGGGTAATCAACGATTTCACTAATATCTCGTGGGAAAAACCTATCTAAGTAGTCGGTCCGTCCAAGCGGCCTTCTAGAATCAAAAGTAATTGTAACGGTAAAGAAACAATAACGACCATTCCAACAGTCAAGAAGCTGCATCAACACGCCGGAACGGTCAGCGGTATCTTGACCGTGGTCTACAGTACGTTCATCGTCAGGACCAATCACTGAGGGTAGGCTGGTACTCACGGCAAGACCCTATATCAAGTAATATGAGAACCAAACACCGAGAAATTTACACAAGACGCACGGAAAGACTCGTTTCTTTGTACTTGACACTCATGTCTGCGGCAGTGAGACGCATGGCCTCGATAGCCTCATCGAGAGAGACTCTGTATATGCCATGACTGGCCATCGAGAGCTGTGCGGCGGTAACCGCTTTCACGGCTGCACGGGAACGACAGAATCAGCAAAATACAACGTATAAACCAAGTGTACGAACCCCCCAGACTGTTACGTTCCTAATCACCAGGGTTCGTCAATAGTTAACAAATACAAAATAAATTGCATACGATACAAGGAACCTGCACCAGCCCATCAATTGGGTCGCAGGTTAAACCAAGGTTATGCTCTGTCGTGATGTTCAGGATAAATAACTCGCATGCAGAGGAACGCCATCACCAATCCCGATCTCTGCAGCCTAAGTCACAAGTAATTGGTCACGTGTGACGTGTTCATAGAATGCATGCTCACCTGTAATACTGTCTCGGGAGATGCACCCATGCACGCGGCGAAGCCTGCACTGGCCATAGAGCAAGCCACTACGTCGGTACGTTAGCATTATGCCCAACAGTGCCAGAGTACATGTACCTCCGACTTCGGCCTGACAACCGCCCTCGGCAGCAGAAATTGTGCTTCCGCGCTTAAACAGCATCCCGATCGCCTGGAAATATAATTCGATTAACCTTGTTCGTTCCCCAACAAAGGAAAACGGACCGCAGCGGTTAATAAGAATGTCTTGACAGACTTCTCAGGGTCATCGCTAACAAACTCGATGATATACTTTAGCACGGCAGGAATAACGCCGGCAGCGCCATTGGTAGGAGACGTTACAATGCGACCACCGGAAGCGTTTACTTCGTTGACTGCAATGGCATAGCAAGAAAGAAAATCAACGGCTGGAATCACTGTCTTGCGCTTAAATTCGGGGGCGATCAGTGACGTCGATAAGACTCATCGCGAACGATACTAACAGGGGGCATAGGGAGAACAGGATGGTCAAATGACCCAGTTACGTGTGGGGCGGACGCATTTCGGGACAGGGGCTGCCCTTGCTTTTCCTGTTTGGGAGATGTAGCAGCCTCCGTGCTCTCGGGTGCATTTATCGCAACTGGGGAAGAGGGAGCGCCAACAAGTTGTACTGTTGGTATTCCGATGCCGGGGTAAAATCTTTTGCGCACAAGGAATATGAACGAATAGTTTTGACATGTGAAAACAGAACATACCCTCGCATGAGACGCCTATAGAGCATTGGGGCACGCCTCTGTAGCTGCAGCCGACCGGGTAAAGTCTTTTCGGTGGCTGTCACTCCTGTGCGAATGCAATCGTCCATGACACCCCAGATACGCATCAGCTACGAAGAGTCGTCATCAAATTTGTGGTAATGGCGAGGTCGATATACTTTTTCATGTATTTCCTGCTCGGAGAGACCAAAGTAGCGTTCATTGTCGTGGACAATTTGTGCAATGGTGAGCTAGCCAAGGGGTCAGGCCAACGTACGCAGCGTTGGATCAGTGGAACTTGCGTTGTGCTTTTTCGTCAGTGCAAGGAGACTATTGCCGGATTCAAAAGGATATGGCGGATGGCCTGGATCACTGGTTTCGGGTTGAGCAGAAGCAGTGTCACCTTTCTCTATACCATGGGTCTGATGCAAACGGGCACTGTGCACGACGCGTTTGTCGACACCCTTGTAGAACAAGTTTTCATCGACTGTGGAGAGTCAACGAGAAGAAATTGGGGTTTACAAGTACGAACCCTTGGTCTTTTCATTGACGACGAAACCACCGCCAACGCTGGGGATGGTCACACACGACAATCACTAATGGAAAGAAGAATACCTGAAATATTCATTTGTGGCTAACAGATCGCCGTGTTGGTCAAAACAGGAAAAACGCATGCCGTTCGGGTGTGTTTTGAGGACTTGATCCCAGCGCCACAGCATGTCGCGGTCCATGTCGAAGTGAATGGGACGTTTCCCGCCAAGATGCAATGAATTGTTGGATAGGATAGCCTTGTAGCGCGAAGGAACGGTGCCACAGTCGATAGTCTCTGGATCGGAGCCTTCGAGACCGAGAAGGATTGCCTGGGGTGTGTGGTGGCTAGAGCGAAAACTCAGAAATGGGATACGGACTCGAGACTTTAAGACGCGTGGTACCCTTTACCTAGATGACATTGGTCAGGGGGAGAAGCAAGGAAACAAAAGGCTGACCGGTCGCTGCAAGGGAACCATAGCTAGGGCGATGGTCAGGAAGTGGACGGGAGAATGGGATGCATCGACACTTGCAGAACTATCTTGATAGACTTTACCTTGTATGTATTAGTATTAAACGGAGATTCATCGGGCATGGGTAGGAGGATTATACATGCCTGATCGAGCAAACCTAACTCTTTGAGATCCGTGATGAATATTTTTCCAGCACGCATCGGACCGACGGTGTGTGAGCTACTCGGGCCGACTAGGGAAGTTTGGCACGCATGCAGCGGAAGGGCGTGGGGCACATACCACCAACGCTGAAAAGGTCGAATGTCGAGATGACAGCATGAGGGTCGTTTGAATGGCCGAGAGCGGGACGGGAGGACGAAATAAACCGGACGGCGCGGAGTCCGGTGCGGAGCGACATGCAGTGAGGGAAGAGACAGAAGATGAATTACAGTAGCCGAGTTTGGAAGGTCGACGACGACGACGTCGTATTCCTTGGTGACCAAAAAAAAATTACTGCCCACGATTCGCGATGAGCCTGGACAGTCCCCGGCGTCAGCCCGCGTCGTCCTCCTCGCTCTCTTCGCTGTCCAACCCGTCCGCGACGACGCACCCAGTCTCCCTCGACGCTCTCCTCGCTCACCACGCCAGTGCCCCAAATCCCCCCCTCGCCGCTCTCGACCAGGCCCTTTCCGAACGCAATGTATTTTCTGCCCAGAATACACAGCTCTGGAAGCTCATCGAGAAGCAGCGCAGCGGCTACAATCAGGTCCTCAAGGAGCTCGAGCGCATGCGTGCAGAACGAGATGTCTACAAGGCCCGTCTTCTCGCTGCTGGACTCCCCGTCGAGCTCGCAAGGAAGGACAGGGACAGGAAGCAGCTGCGACCATCTACGTCCAACACCGTTATATCTTCCGACTCCCTCGATCCCCGCAACCCCACACCTCGCCAGTCTGACACGTCAGGTGTGTACTTGTCCCTCCCCCAACTCCCCCTTGGCTGAATATCCATCCCCAGCTTCTCGAGACGACGATCGGCCCGTCACTCCCCCTCAGTTGCATGGCACAAACGGTCGCGATCCCCATCCCAACAGCTCCGTGCCATTATCCCCCGTCATCGTGCCCCCTAGATCAGTGTCTCTTTCCCATGCAGGTCTGAGCGCTCCCTTGAATTCGTTGCCCTCACCTCGTCCAAATGACCCGGAAAAGGCATTTGCTCGCGCGCCCACCTCTAATAACCCAGGATCTCGCAAGTCCTCACAGCAATCCTCCTTTCCATCAAGCCCGTCCATCGATGCTGGATCTCGCTCGCATCCGCCTGTGGTTCAACACACCCCCAGCTCACCTGCTTCTTCGTCTTCCCCTCCTGTCACCCACCCCATAGCTCCTTCCGCTCCTAGCTCTAGCTTGCTCAACCCAGTCTCCGAGCACTCAAATCGAGATTCTGACCTTTCTCTGCCAGACGAGGCCAAGCAGTATTTTGCCAGCATGGCCGAAGGCTCTCTGAAAAGCCCAGGGTTGGCCTTAGCATCCGTCCAAGCGCAAACGGAGGCCGACTCGGGCAGAAATTCACCCACCAAATCAACCCTCGCTGGCACTCGCAGCGGAGACGACGAGTTTCTCGACATGGACGAAGACGGGGATCAGATGGAGGAACAGCAACAAACTGCATCATTCGCCGAGATAGATGATCCCATCGTGCCGCCTTCGCCCGGATTTAATCCGCGTTCTCCCGGACCTATTCTAGCATGCCGGCCGAGCCACACTCAGAGCGCCTCATCTCAGTCCACGCCACAACCGGAATCTCACATGCCTCCAGTATCAGAGGCGGCCATGGCACCTGTGACATGTTGGCAGTCTCAGTCTGATGCCTCCATGTTATCTCGATCTCAGTCGTCCCAGGAGTCTGCATTGACGACACCTCACCCGGATTCTCCCTCCCCGGAATCTTACCTTTCGCCCACGAAATCTATCCATGGTCCATCGGGCGATGGCCCCAGTCCCACTTTTCGTGCACTCCCTCTTATTGCTAATGACCTTAAAACTACTCGTGTCACGGTTTCACACTCTTCTATCAGGCCAAATGACCGAGGCAAGGAGGTATTGTCTTTCGAGATTCAAGTGGATCCTGGCAAGGGAAAGGATCCTTGGAGAGTGGAAAAATTATACTCTGACGTATTGGGACTTGACCATCGGCTAAGGGCGATTGTCGGCAGGAGTGTCTGCAAGAAGATTGCAGCCCTCCCGGAGGGTAAACTGTGGAGGGATCATGCACCTGCAAAATCCGACCAGCGCAAAGTAAGCCAGGTCCGAGTAAGCCCTTTTCGACTCTAATCGTCGTCCCTGTAGGCCGCTCTAGAAGTGTACCTGCAGTCGTTGATTGATCTTCCAATCAAAAACAAGGATGAAATAATCGCGTTTCTGACCTCAGACATCGTCCGCGATGCAAGGCGGCCAGTAATGCAAGCCGGGCACAAAGAAGGCTATCTTACCAAGCGAGGTAAGAACTTTGGTGGATGGAAAACCCGGTATTTCGTCTTGCAAGGCCCTGTCCTCGAATATTATGAAAGTGTGAGTATTTTGCGACCCCAGTACTCTTATTTTTATTTAATATGCGGAACGGGCGCAGCGGGGTGGCACTCACCTTGGTTCCATCTCTATAACGAATGCCCAAATAGGTCGTCAGCAGCGAACAGCTGACAATGACGACGAGAAAAACTATCGACATGCTTTCCTAATCATTGAAGCGAAGAAAGCGCCTGGCGGTTCCAACCCACGACATGTCCTATGCGCTGAGAGCGATGCAGAGCGGGATAGTTGGGTGGACATACTCGTTCGTTATGTGACGGGATCCTTCAACGAGGATGCCTATGCTCCGATCTCTGTCGGTCCAAGCCCAATTTCCGTTAATGTCCCTCATTTTTCAAGCCCCGGGTCGGCCCAGCCCCGCTCCAGCGTGAGCTCGAACCAAGAAACCGTCACTACGCCGAATGGGAAACGTGGGATGAGAGGTTTGTCGAAGGATGATATTACGCGAACTACGGCAATACCCATATCCCAACTCGCGCAAGACACACACAATACCAAGCTCTTCCAATCAGCCCCTCTCCCGGGATCTGCCTCGATTGACGAATCTTATTCCTCCAGTCCAACTAAATCCATTCACACCGTTAACACTGACCGGGATCAATCGATTCACGAGGAGCATGCAAGACGGACTGCGGACCAACCAGAACCCCCGCTGTCCAGTTCCCTACCTACGACTTCACCACTCGATGGTGTCAGTCACGGTTTGGTGGGACTAAGATCAAGCTCTGAGCTGGGACATTATGCAGAGATTGACCGACGAGCGCACTCCAAACAAGAACATGGTACACCTGAATCCGGTCGATCACGGGATCTTCGACGGGACAGAAAGTCCTACCTCCCGGGCTTGGCTGCGGTGTCCGGCTCACCCACGGCGGCCACATTCCCTGACCGTGCCTCTTCACCCGATCTTGGCACCCTACCTTCCCGAGCCGGTGATCCGAACGGGAAGGTGAAGATTTCGGGACCGCTCAGCGGCGCCCCCATCCCCGCAGGCTACAAGTTCGGGGGTAAAGATGCGCCTAGCGAGGGGACTTCGTCGAATGACCGACGAGAAAAAGCCAAGTCTAGGTCATTTTGGAACTTTGGGAGACCTGCCGACAGGCTCCCTACGTCTGCTCCCCGCACCGTGTTTGGTGTACCGCTAGACGAATCCCTCGAGGTTGCTGAAATCGCTCGTCTGCCTGCAGTTATCTTCCGATGTATACAGTATCTTGAAGCCAAAAAAGCTGACCAAGAGGAAGGTATTTATCGTCTAAGTGGGAGTTCTGCTGTGATCAAGGGTCTGAGGGACAGATTTAATACCGGTATGTTGGATCCTCTGTCCTATTTCCGGGGTGTTGATGGGTCGCGCAGAGGGCGATGTAGACCTGCTAGCATCCGATGAATACTGGGATCCCCATGCAATTGCTGGCTTGCTAAAAAGTTTCCTTCGAGAATTACCTGCCAGTATTTTAACACGCGATTTACACATGAGATTCCTTTCTGTAATGGGTATGTTTGCATTGCCTTGCCGCACAGAACCGCAACTGATCGTTTCCAGATTTTGTGGAGCCGCAAGAGCGCATCCGTGAACTTTCATACCTCATCGCGTCGTTGCCTATTGCCAACTACAGCCTACTTCGCGCGCTAACCGCCCATTTGATTCTCATCGTGCAAAACTCGGCTGTCAACAAGATGACTATGCGAAACGTCGGCATCGTCTTTAGTCCAACGCTCGGTATACCCGCTGGTGTTTTCAGCTTGATGCTTGGAGAATTCAACCGGGTGTTCAACGTTGACGCTGTCAACGACGCCACCGAGGATGATGGCGACAAAGACGGCGAGCTTAGTCGCAGAAACAGTCGACAATATTCGGATGCCGCAGCGGACAAGCTGCTTGGTTTGTCAGGAAGAAGCTTGCATGGTTTGTCGTCGCCTGTTATTGTATATAGATTACCGCTTACAGCCGTTACAATCTCAGCACCAACGGAAGACATACATTCCGAAGACAGCGACAGCGTGTCCATGCAGTATGAGAGTGGCAACGAAACGACGGAAAACGACGCAACTGTGGAGTCCAGTCAGACACGCTCAAGCAACCCATCTCAGCACTCGGATCTCCTTACGCCTGCACGAGCCGAGTTTCCGCGGTCGCATGCAGCAAACATTGCTGCCAGCCGCGGACTTAACATTGCCGTTTCTAACAGAGTCAACCGACACAGTCGGTTGATGGGCCTTCCAGTGTCGCCACGACCACCGACAGATGCAGTTTCTTCTCCAGCTTCGCCTTTGCAGACTGCGAGACAAGGTTGAGAGGAATCGCATCCATTTGACCATCGACGTAGTGTCTATGTTTCATGACATCTGTATCACCAAATGTTTCTTATATCTATACCCATTCGTTTCCGCTTCCATTTCTTGATATACTACCTGATCAGCTTGGACCCCCGTGCACGAGCACACGAGTAACGCCAAAATTAAATCTCGTGGTCCTTACTCGTTGATCCGAGTGACTCGTTGGCGAGTGCATTGGTGAATTTGGGCTGCGCTCAACTTGTCCATTTGTAACTCTCGGTGAGCCTGAATTCGGTATGGAAGAACAAAAACGGATTCCATTCTCTTTGTGAGTGAACCATAGCATTGACTCTCGACCGGGTCGCTAGAAAAAGGGGTCTAGTTTCGTGTCACTGTTGCGAGAAATAGCCAGCATTCCAGCCAGGACGACATCGTCCCGAGCGCAAAAGTCGAGTAGCACCTCCCCAAACTACTCGCCACGTATTATCGTCAGAAGGTGGATAGAAGCTTTGAAGAGAAACTATTCGCCCCTGCCACGCGGTACTACTGCGTCGGTGTTGCGACTCCTTTTCCCAGAAGACGATGTCCAGAGAAAGTTTGGCCTACAGGAAACGCTACTCGCGCGATATCTTGGCCCATGCTTGGATTCTTCCACCGTCTTTACCAGCAGGGCGACACAGCTGAAGGCCTGGAGTCACGAGTCCGCCACTGGCTGCCTCGGTGAGGAGCTGCTAAAATATGCCGTTCCCGGAACAGAGGTGCTTTCAATGAGCGATCCGTGGATTGTATTCACATTGACGTATCAATTCAGGATGCGATTGGGCCCAAGAGCCTTCAGGAGGTCGACACGCTGCTGGACGAACTGGCATCCACGTCCATCTTCTCCGACAGGTCCTTTTACGACGGAAATGCGTCCACGTCCGGTAACAAGCGCTCCAAGTCGCGAATATTACGTTCCCTCTATGATTCTCTTCCAGCTACCGATGCCGCCTATCTCACCCAGATCATCCTCAAGGACTTGCGTCCCTTGTTGTATGCGCCCCCTTCAGCGGCGGCCAGTCATGTCTTGCTTGCGTACAACACGCGCAGCAAACAAGTACTTACACGAGAGCAGTTTATGAAGGAATGGGATCCGTCTGGATCGATGCTCAGGATGTACAAAGCGCGCGCCAATCTGGACGAGGCTGCCATGAGTTTCGAAGCGGGCGGTACGCTCGTCATCGCTCATCCACGCTGGGGCGTGCCCATAGAGGTCCCCAAATCAGCCAAAGGCCGAGGTCCGCTGCACGCTCTCGAGTTGTTGCGAACGGACGACCAAATCTGGGCAGAGACGAAATACGACGGCGAACGGGCGCAGATTCACGTCCGATTTTCCGAGGATGGGCAAGTTAGTATTGTTATATTTAGCAAGAGCAAACGCGATTCGACGTTGGATCGCGTTGCCGTGCACCCGTAGGCATTACGCTCTGGCTGCCGTCCTGTCGAATTGAACATTGGGCAGGATCATCAAGGCGGCGTTGGTCGGGATAGGAAACCAAGACGTCATCCTAGACACCGAGATGGTTACATTCTCGGACGAGAGGCATGCCATCGATGGTTCGTGCCAGCGTCCGACGTGCCCGGTTTAGATACTGAAAGATACACACCAGAGTTCTGGCGGATACGGGGCCTCGTTGCGCGTACGGCTCAAGGCGCTCGAGCGACTATGAACCTATCCAAAGGAGAGCAAATCGATTCGCAACCCTTGTGAGTGTCTTGAACTCATTCAATGTTATAGATGTTTCTTTCATACACAAATAGGGACTCGTGTCCTTCTCTCCATTCAACTTCCTCAGAGTCTCTGCATCTCGCTCTCGTGTTTTTTGACATACTTCTTCTCGGGAATGCGTCACTTTTGAACGTGCCATATTCTGTACGGCGATCTATGCTTGAAAGCGTGGTCCAAGAGATACCCGGTCGGGCCATAATTGCGGAGCGCTCCCTAGTATCTAGTGGCTCCGAGCAAAGCATAGAGAGCGCAGCCAAGAACCTTCGAGAAATATGGGCGCTACGCATCGCGGACAGCCAAGAGGGCTTGGTTCTCAAATCAGGCGAAAGCACGTATGGAGACTGGCGGTTGCCTTGGATCAAGGTATACGCGCCTCGATGAAGCAACCCGCTCTTTTTGAACTCACGTTCCGCGGAAACAGCTGAAGAAAGATTACGTTCCCGGTTATGGGGACACCATTGATCTCGTTGTGATTGCTGGTTCATGGGAGAAGGATCGCGCCAGGGAGCTCCGAGGTAGGTATTTTCCTGGTTCGACCGGGACAAAACATTTCAGGCTACTCTTAGTACCCCCCTCGACCTTAACAACGTTTTATGTTGGCGCATACGGCAATTCGTCTCGGTGTGCAGCTGATGTAGGTTTCATTGGCTGGGCCACGTCCGTCCCAAGGTTGAAAAGTTCGTAGCCAACAGTGAAACCCCATTTCGTTGTCTATTTCACGGCTTCGTACGGCTTGTCCCGGGAACAACTAGAAGAGCTCAACTTTTGGTTGCGAGCGGACGCAGTCGATCCGTCGGTACTGTACTATTCTTGAGTTCTCAGACACACGACTACGACGAGTTTGCAGGTATCTCCCGACGAACTGCCACATTCGTACTCGATACTTCGGTCACTTCCCCAGCCGACGGTGCTTCTCCGGACCCCCATCCTGGTCGAGTTGTGTGGTGCTGGGTTTACGAAAAGTCCGGGCAGCAAGGTTTGCGTGCTCACGATAACATGAACCTCTCGCTGATTGACGAAGTACTATGAATTACGCTTTCCCCGAATCACGAAAGTCTTTCGACCGTCGGAGCGCTCCTTCATGGAATGTCTTACCCTTCGAGAACTACAGACGATTGCGTACGAGTCCACTGGTCGCGAGGCTCGGGATGCCGATGCATACAAGGATGTCGGTGACTGGGCAAGCCGTTTGTGGGGAAAGGAACAGGCGATAGATCAAAGTGAAGAGGCAAGATTGAAGAAGCACGCAAGTCTGAGGGAAAAGTGGGAATCCGAGTTTGAGAATCTCGACGTGCAACGAGCAAAGAATGGAAAGAGGAGGCGGGAAGACGTGGAGATGTCACCTTGAACTGTACGAACAATATATAGGATCCTAGAAGGACTAAGATACCTCTGGGTTCCACGAGAAACAGACGTAGTACACGTGGGTAGCCGTAGTATAGTCTCGCCACCCGAGGGCGTATTATGGCACTGCCGCTTTACCGCGATTGCCTAAGAGCCTCCTTCACTGTGCTTCGTTCGCCTAACAGGGCAAGAATCTGCCATCGTTGATCTCGAACTTCTCGATTTTTGAGAAGGATGGCATCCTCGTCATCCATCGCTTCGTTATCACCTATTGCCAGCCTCATGGCTGATGCAGATTGGTTGGGAAGCACAGCAGGGGAAAGGGTAAAAAGTGAATCGAACGAGCCCGCAGTGAGAACACGATTGTTTGAGCGGGGTAGCGAAGGATTGATGGATGCTATTGCGTGAGAGGTAGATGTAAGAGAAAGAGCATGTGTGATGAGTTGTTTCAGCTTTGCCTGTAGTGGCGTGAGCAGGGTTGGTTGAATGCGGAGAAAGCCTACCTCAAAGGCAAGCATCATTAGTGACGCAACGGTGCGGGATGGCGCGCCCAGATTGTGTTGAGCTGATATGAGATTAATCCTGTCGGATATGTGTTGTAAAGTCGGGGCCCTGGATATAGAAGCGAGATGAATTTGCATGCGGCTGCCGGCTGGATCTGCGACGGAGCGTGGTTTATTGGAAGTGAAGAGATTGGTTGCACTGAACTTACCACCGCGCTCCTGAAGGAGAACCACGCCTCTGTCTCGGGCAACCTCATCCGCATCTTTGCGTGGCCGCAAGCGTTCCAGAGCGGACTGGGAGGGAAGGGAGCGAATCCGGTCTCGTTCGCGCCTCCCCAGAGAGACGGTCCATCGCTTGAGTCTGCTTGAACGCAATGTGCCACTCAAGTCGTCGGGCCCCTGGTATGGGAGCATTCTGCGCCGTTTGCGGGGAGGCTGCTTTGGAGCATCTGGAGGTGGCGTGGGGGGTCTACGGTGAACAGTGAAGTCGAACAGGGAGATGATCAGGGAATTGTGCAGCTGCACTGCGGCGAACGTCAGCTGCGGGTGCATGCGTGTTATAAAGAACGGAGCCGACCCAGGTTTGGCGCGTCGAGAGCCTGGCGAACAGAGTCTTCGAATTCCTGCCTGGATATCTTTCCAGACACGAATTGGCTGAGGACGGTAAAGTAGCTGGACGCTTTTGGGCCCAAGGCGATGTTGAGCTGCCCCTTGATCGTAGACGTTGACGAGAGCGACATATCGTGGGAAAGTACCACTTGCATGGATCGTCCGGTGACTTCCAAGTCGCGCGGTGTCTGTCGCTACTATTCCACCCCCAGAGGCTGCTTTGCGGGGGACGCCTGCAAGTTTCTCCACGGCGTCGGCGAGACGCTGACTCCGTACGACAAGGCCAAGGTCTGCAGGTACTACGCCAAAGGTGATCTCGGTTTCTCTCTCGTGCACTCTCCCCCTAACACACCACAACTCAGGCCATTGCACTCGCGGAGAAAAGTGTTGGTTTCGGCACGTCCTTCCAAGGGTGGCACCGGACGACGAGAGGATCCGGTTCAAGGAGGAATACTGTGGCATCTGCCTGGAGAAACCAGTCACGTACGGCTTGCTCAGTGGGTCACTCGAGTCTCTTTGTTGACTGGTGCTGAGTCGCGAACAGCGGACTGCAACCATGTGTTCTGTCTCGAGGTCAATTTGACAGTGGATAGTCCATTCGGTGTACTGACCATCAGCCAGTGTATTCGTCAATGGCGCGCTCCTTCGGGTAAATCAGGCGATATGATCTCTTCGGGTATGATCAAGTCCTGTCCTCTCTGTCGCGTGCCTTCCCGCTTCGTTGTACCCTCTGCGCACTTCTTTCCAAACAGTAGTCCTCGCAAAAAGGAAACGATCAATGCGTACAAGGCTAGTATGGCAAAGGTGCCTTGCAAGTGAGTCGATCGCTCTCCTTTCGTCACTGTCATCCAAACTCGACTGTCTAGGTACTTTGACGAGACATCGCGCACCGGGAAGCCGTGTTGTCCCTTTGGAACAGATTGCTTCTACCAACATATCAACCCTGATGGCACTCCGCATGTGTTCCGCCATGGCGCGAAGCACTCCATGAATGTATGTAGGCTTTCCTGACATGACTGCTTACAGCAATGACCAATGCCGTTTTAGGTATTCAGGAGGTATCGCCTCTCGGCAAACTTTCGTCCCCGTTTCGATTACGACGACCCTATCGAATTCTTTGAACGGATTCTCGACAATCCGCTTACCAACCTCCATGCTACGCTTGATGTCATACGGGCCAGTCTTCCGGCACTCATGGAAAGGCTTGCATCGAATGACGAACCTGAGAATCTCGATTTAGACGAAGACGAAGAAGTTATGATCAATTCTTTCGAGGTACGGGTACGTAGGTTATCCCTCCCTCCCCCACTTTGTTACGAAGCGCCTTGTAGATGTAACTCTAACTTTTCCACTTGTTACCATGCGACGCATTCGTATCTCCAACACAGGAGATCAATCTAGACGACTCGGAAGTGGAAGCCCCGCCTCCAACTGTCGCGGAAGAAGTAAGCCAACAACTACTGCCGGTCGAGTCACCTTCGGAGCATGCACCACCATCAATGCAGACACCGCACTTGCCAGAAACTAGTGTCGTTTTACACCCATCCATCGTGTCCGTTGGTTCCCCGTCACCCTCTCAGCCCCAACCGGCGCGTTTGTCGTCGCGATTCAGCACGGTGATGAGCGCTCAAAGTCGGCAGACGTTCATCATTGACATTTCAGATGACGAAGAAGACGAAGACGAAGAAGAATCTATTCAACGTACAATCGACGCTTCCAACAACGTCGGCGATTCCTCCCCTTTGACGAACCTTGTCCCTCGATCGCCACCGGAGCAGCAGCCAAGTGTGCTCCAGCCAGTGGGAAATATTCGCCCGGATGCGTCTTCTACCCGTCCTCAATGTGAACATGACGTTGACCCTCCTTTCGTGACGGATGGCCGTGGTCGCGTTGTCTGGAGCAGCACTCGGGGTGCATCCGGTAGAGGTGCTGGGACCGAAGGTCGGGCGTTGCGACACTCTCGAACCGGATCGGGTTCGAGGATGGCATGTCCATCGCCCAGCTCGAATTTCCCCGTTGCAACCACTCGCGGGCACGCATGGGGTGGACAGGATACCCAAAGTGTGGAGGGGAAAGTAGGAGATAACAGCGATGCGGACTAGGTTGTACTATCAGATCGGGTTTGTGTATTTTAGTTTTTGCACGTTGACTTTGCATGAAATCGGTTTGCTTGCGGTGCGCCCAGGGTGTCACGAAGTCGGTATCGTATCCTGCACCCGAGAGGACCGCGGATTTCGGGAGACGGCCACTAGGTATGGCAGTGCCGGCGTTCGCGGCGTTCCGGGTTATCGATGTTACACATTCCATTGGAGGGTACTAGCTCGCCCGTATCCGCAGCCTGAGCGCAGAGCTCGCTATAGGCACCGGTACTTCTGTCTTGTCTGAGATCAAACCAAGGGCAAGTCTACATAGCGTGGAGTGGCGCCTTCCTCCAACGCGTCGTAACAATGTCCACATCATTCAGCCTACCTTCAGCACAAGCCGACCAGGCGTTCATGAACGTCTCTGCTCTCGAAGCAGGGAATTTGACCATTCCACTCAATATGATCCTCGCTGGCGCAGGGCCATACGAGGTCATGACCTGCCCATCCTTGGCATTCACCCTGAAGCACTCGAAGCTCGGAAAACGGCTCTTGTTCGATCTCGGCATTCGGCGCGACTATGGGCTTGCGAGCCCACCGGCGGTCTTGGATATGCTGACCGCGAGGGACGGGGACAAGCCGGCTCTCAGCGTTTTGCTGGAACAGACCGTCGACGAATCGCTGATCAAGGGCGGCACGACGCCAGACCAGATCGACGCGGTCATCGTCAGCCATTTGCACTGGGACCAGTACGTTTTTTTCGGGACTTGGCGCACATATCCTGCGTGCGCGTTGCGCTCACGTCACAATCCACAGTTTGGGCGACACGAGCCTGTTCGCAAACGCCACGTTCGTCGTCGGAGAGGAATGCAAGAGCCTGCTTGACGCGGGGTGTCCCGCCGATCCGCCCCGGTCTTACGTCGTGACGGACGCACTTCCAGCCGGGCGTACCCGGTTCTTGTCGCAATCGGATTTCGACACGACGATCGGGCCGTTTCCTCGTGCTCTGGATTATTTCGGGGATGGGAGCATGTATGTCGTTGATATGCCAGGTAAGTAAGGGGGGGGATTGGATCGAGCTGAAATTGAAGGGAAACATTTAGGTCACCTTCCTGGACACATCAATGTGCTTGCTCGCACATCCCCGGATGGTGCATGGATTCATCTTGGCGGTGATGCTGCGCATCACTTCCGACTATTAACGGGAGAGGAGCAGATCGCAAACTCCGTTCACGCAGGGTGCGCGCACACGGACAAGGAGGCGGCAGAGGAGTCGATCAGACGGATCCGAAAGCTGTTGGATATCCCAAGAGTGCAGGTGCTGATCGCGCACGACCGTGACTGGTACGATGCAAACAAGGGAGGGGACGCCTTTTTTCCGGGGACGATTCCACCGCTCACTTGAGTGGCCCCCGATCGGCTTCTTGTAAATGTGAACAAGTAGCATAAGTAGCAGCTTTGGGAGGCAAAAAAAAACGATCGAACGTACACCAACCATGTCTGACGTGACATTACCCCTCCCTGCACCAGACCAAGCGTACATGCATGTATCCGCGCTCGAGGCGGGGAACATAGGGCTTACCATCGACAAGTTTCTCGCTGGCGCTAAACCAGAGTACGTGTCGTGTCCCTCCCTCGCCTTTTTGCTGCGTCACTCCAAGACGGGCTATCGGACCGTATTCGACCTCGGCACGCGTCGCGATTTCGAGGGCTATCCGCCGGCTCTGCAGCAGCGCATCAACGACTTTGGCTTTTCGCCCACGGTGAGACAGAACGTTGCAGAGTCGCTCGAAAAGGGTGGCGTTGCACCGAGCGAGGTGGACGCGGTCATCGTGAGCCACTTGCACTGGGACCAGTAAGTGTATCCAGACGTCCTACAAAGGGCTGTTGACGTGCGTACAGCATCGGTGATCATACGCCGTTCACAAAGGCGACGTTTATCGTGGGGGAAGGGTGCCGAGAGCTGCTGGCGAATGGGTACCCGGGGAATCCGAACGCGGTCGTCTCGTCGACCGCGATTCCCGTTGAGCGAGCGCGGTACGTGACGAGCGCAGAGCTGGACACGTCGATCGGACCGTATCCACGCGCGCACGACTTTTTCGGAGACGGGAGCATGTACATTGTAGATGCGCCCGGTAGGTGTGTGTGCAACGACGGACGACGTCGAGACTGAGACGACGCAGGACATGTTGCTGGACACATCAACGTTCTCGCGCGCACGTCCGCAGAGGGGTCGTGGCTCCTGCTTGCGGGGGACTCTGCGCACGACTGGCGCATCGTGACGGGGGAAGAGGCGTTTGCGTGTGAGACGGATGCTGCGACGGGGCGGGTGCGGTGCATCATGCACGCGGACAAGGAGGCAGCAGAGGAGAACGTGGGGCGCGTCCGAGCGCTGTTGCGCGCTGGCGCGGTGCAGGTATTGATTGCGCACGACGTGCCGTGGTACGAGGCCAACAAGGGCGGGCCCGCATTTCTTCCCGGCGAGATACCGCCCGTGTAGCAGTAGTACTTTACCACCATGGACACCTCCTCTGTCCTCAGCGACGAAGACTACGATCTCATCTCGAATCCCGGCCAGCGCTCCCTCGAGTCGAGCATCGCCGACCTCGCACAGCGCGTGCGCGAAATTCCGCCCACAGAGGCGGCCTGTGCGACCCTCAGCACCGCGTCGCTCTCCGCGACCGACATCCAGAGCTGGGTGCGCGACGTCTTGGACAGTGGCGCCCGGAACGGGAGCTGCTACCCACCTGACCACCGACTCGTCCGCGTCTATCTCGACGGCGTCTTTGACGTCTTGACAGCGGGGTAAGGGCCCACCCCCACAATCCCTCCGCTGACAGTCCGGCTGACACGCCCGCTAGACACATGCTCCAGCTCCGCCAGGCCAAGCTCGCCTTTCCGTCCGTGTACCTCATGGTCGGCGTCCTTTCCGACGAGTCCTGCGAGGAGCACGGTCGGCGGCCCAGGTTCCCCCACCTCGAGCGCTGCGAGCTCTTGCGCCACTGTCGTTGGGTCGACGAGATCGTTCCCGACGCGGCGTGGACCCTCACGGACGCATTCCTCGTCGCTCGGCGTATCGACTATGTCGCGCTCGAGGAAGGCTCGTCCGTCAGCCCCGAGTTTGACAAGACGAGGCTAAAAGGGTACGACCATCTCAAGAAGCTCGGCACGTCTTTCCATCCTCGTCTCGTCGCAGTGCTCATCGTCTCGTGCACAGGCCGTGTCATACCCACAAAGAAAACGTTTGGTCTTGCGCCTACGCTCGCGGTACCACCACCACCACCCTCTGTAGAAGCCACGCCGTTGAAAAAGACCCCCGAGTTGCAGCCAGAGGTGTGTGAAGGCGACGGTCAAGCCGATCTCACTCGTAGCACGAATAAAATGACGTTGGACGGCCACTGACACCATCTCTATTGATTATATATCGCTCCTATGGTGTACATACATAATACATACAAGCTTCATCCTTTGGCAACCTTTTTTCGGTGTACATTCATGTGTCTCGCTAGCTGGTCTGGTCGAGCAAATGCCTTGCTGCATCCTTGTTCAGTGCACACATATGGACGCACACCAGTATGCGTCCTCTGCTGTGCACCAAGTGAGCGAAACGGAGTCTCGAGAGGTGGGTCGACCTACATGTTTGGATAAATTTGAAGACTCTGAAAAGGCCCTGGGGAACGGTAAATTGGGCGACAAGTGTGTGGCGACGCACTTACTTGTCGCAGAATTTACACTTGAATGGTCGTAGACCATTGTGAGTGCGCTTGTGAATGGTCAATGCGCCCGTGATGGCAAAGGCTTTTTTACATCCGGGGAAATCACAGACATATGGCTCTGCAAACTATTGGGATGACATTCGGTATGAACTAGAAAAGGACTGACTCTCTCGGGTGTGACGACGCTTGTGTTGTTGCAGAGTTGCAGCCTCTGAAAAGTTTTGGTTGCATACCTCACACTGGAAGGGACGGTGACCAGTGTGAGACTGGAAGACGGATATGAGCGAGGTGCAAAGGAATGGAGTGGGAGACGAACTTGGAGATGTCTGGAGATCTTTTGCTTGCTGGAAAAGCCGTTTGTGCCATTTCTGTTGCAGTCCTGCCAGAAACACTCGTAGTGGGCTTTTCCGCCTCCGATATGGACGGAGGCGATGTGACTTGTGAGGTCATCGCACGTGGTAAAAGACTGGGTGCACGCCTTCCACCTGCAGAGGTGAATGCCCGAGCAATCGTGCGGGGACGGACCAGAAGGGGCGGGTGAATGATGTGGGCTATCCTCGGAGTGGACTTGGGGTGAAGAAACGGGAAGGCTGAGACCAAGATGATCGTGCATGAGGTGGGTTACGAGGACGTTGATGGCATCTTGGTTCGAGGTGGTAGATGAAGAGCTCGGGATGGAGGACGGGGAGGGGAACATTGCACAGTCACCCCAGTGACAGGACAAGGGGGGCGGGGCGAACACGTGTGGGTTGCCGAGAGGGAGAGAGGCGGAGTCCATGGAGCAGAGATGCTGGAGATTGACATGGCCAACGAGTTCAGACAAGCCGGCAAACGCGGCACCACAATCGGCCCACATGCAGGGAAAGGAGGACTGGAGGGCAATCGCAGATGGGGCATGGAGCTGTGGTGAAAACGGAGAGAGAGAGGGAGAGGAGGAAGCACTAGAGGGTATGGAAGCGTCGGAGACGAGCGCCTGTATGGAGGGGGTGGGGTACACGGGCTGGGTGCAGTCGCAGTGGAGCTCCCAGGGGGCGAGGTACGAGTGGTAGTCGGTGCAGCACTGAAGCTGCGAGGCGGGTGAGACGACGTGGACGGGGTCAGGCAAGGGATGGACTCACAATTTCGTCGAGGCTGGGGCAGTCGCTGCATGCGGCGGCGGTGATGCAGGTGCCGTCGCAGGCGGTGTCGCCGTCGGTAACGAGGCAGGTCTGTGCGCCATGATCTGGGTCATCGCAGGCGAGGACGAGACACTGGTCCGTGCACTCTGGGGTAAATTCGGGGATGGGGCACGACGGCTCTGTGCATTCAGGCGGGCAAAGATCGCAGTGCATGTCGCTGGGAGGCGGCCTGGCCCTTGAGCTTGTCCCTGTGCACT
Source organism: Solioccasus polychromus (assembly GCA_038090335.1). NCBI lineage: Eukaryota > Fungi > Basidiomycota > Agaricomycetes > Boletales > Boletaceae > Solioccasus > Solioccasus polychromus. The sequence continues at coordinate 58,701 of JBBPMM010000054.1, forward strand.
TTCTCGTGTCTTGACTGGAGGGGTACTCACCCAGTCACGTGAGACCATGTCTGACGACATCCTCAATTTGTTCCTTGCGATATTGGCCATCGTTACATAATCATCTTATTGCAGAACATAGGTATGTTGATACATGATGCAAGATTGCACTTTTTCATGGTCCATTGAGCTCTGTAGCGCAACTCGTCCACGTTCTTGGTCCAGCCACACGCAAGCATGATCTGTCCTTGGTCTCTTTCAAAAAGGTGGTCTACACCGGCCAGGCGGGCAAGCATCCATCTCCGCAGAATACGACTCCGTCCTCGAACCGTCGCTCGCCTGTAACTCCAACCGGTACCCCCTTCTCGAACATTTAGGGCAACCGTGGAGTCCTCTAATTTTTATATTGTGACACAAGCAATCGTTGCCCCGTCTTTGGCCTTTGGTTCGCATCTCGCGTGTTCGTCCCCGAATTACTATCTAACTGTCCCTGCTACTGGTGCATCTTGTTCTCAGTTTGTGACGCCATACACGGGTTTGACTTTCTATTTTATTTTTTGGATGCAAGCACATATTTCGATTTACTCCCGTTACTTCAGCGAACCACTACAACGATACACACACGGTCAACGAAAGTGGGCTACCCTCGACTCGGGTAAACATGTCTCTCAGAGTGCACCTTTAACGCTACGAGCGGGGGTCATGATCAAGGCGATCAGGTTCCACACCAAGTTGATCCTCAATCTCGACGAATCTGCATTGCCATGAAATATTGTCGACGTTGCTTTCTTTCCATGTGGTGTTGATACATACAGTTACAGTTACAGAGCTATCGCTGAACGAACGCACGAATCGGACTTCTGCTAGTTTACTTTGCAAGTGCTTCGACGATGACCTTGACACCCCACGCGCCCGGATCTGGGACCTTTTGTTTCTTCAACCAGTCCCCCTCGAGATATGCACTCCTGCCCGCCTTCGCCTCGATATTTCTCGTCCTTTCAGTCGCATCCTGTGCTGCCTTGACAGCACCCACAAACCCACCGGGGTGTGCATTCACAAAGGCAGTTAGTGGATCGATAAGGGTGCGCGAGGGTGGTCGAGCACGCGTATAAGTGTACAGCTGGGTAAGAGCAACCGCGAGAGCTTCGCTCCAAACCTCGCTCGTGGCGACTGTGGCAGAGGAGTGGGCCAGCGCGAGCGCGAGTGAGGAAAAGAAGATTCTGACAAGAAAACATCTTTTAGTTGGTGCCCGGAGGACTCGACATCCCGTACGAACGAGTACAATGCGCCGCTCGTCCCACCCATCTTTTCCTCGGTTACTCTGGATATGGTGATCATGCTGTTGACCACGTCTGTTCCCGATATCCCGTCCTGGTGGAGCACCTCGAGCACGCCTTTATATCGACGATCATCAGCCATTACGACATTCAGAGAAATTACCCTGCTGACCCGATGCACCAGCACTGAGGGTAAGCCCACAGTCCCCGTCCCCAGCGATCTTGTCCATATCCGTGATTTCACCCTCTGCTGCCATAATTGCTTTACAAGCACGTTCGACCGCAGCCTCAAAAGCGTGCACGTCTTTTGCTTTGAGGGAGAAGTGGCTGCCGGAATGGGCGGCGTTGACCGGCGACAGGAGAGGCTTCTCGGGGACAGGGTTTGCTTCCGCCTTGGACGACCATTTCCACCCCGGGGCATCCGTGGAGTCGTCCAGAAGGGAGAGAATAAGATCCGTAGAAATGGCACTGTTGGAATCGGCGCCAGGGAGGAGTAAGAGGGTGATGGAGAAACCTGGCATGCTGAGGCTCGTCTATCCCGACGTCGGTCACTACTCAACGCGTGCAGAGAAGAGGACACACCATGAACGTTCCAGCCAGGACGCGCATCGCTTTGATGCCCTGCTTGTCTAGCACTTTCCTCGTTTCAGCGACGACGGCGCCGAGTTCGAGTTCGCTAAGACCACCGAGATTGTTGATGAGGAGCACGACACGGTCGGTGCCGTCATTCTTGAAAGGCACAAAGGATCGGTCAGGATCAGATGTGGAGGTGATCATCTGAATGAGGTTGGGGATTAGTTCATGGAGCGGAGGGACGGGGGAGATGCGGCTATGGCCGCTCTCATTGTGGATGCCAAGCCCGATCTCGAGTTCGTCGGCGCCCAGATGAGCGTCGGTTACAGCAGTACCTGGGATCTATGCATAGCGTGGTCTCATTCTTGTATATGCTGGGATACGATGCGTACATGAACATGCTCCAGTCCGACCCCGATTGTGCCGAGGTGAGACGAAATGTGTTCAGCGACGGCGTAGACTTCGTCGAGGGAGCCACCGCGAGCAGCGAGCGCGCCTGCAATCTTGTACACGAGGCAGGTGCCAGCGAGACCTCTGTCAAAAGGGGTTAGCGCGATAGTGGTGCCTGATGTGGGACGCACCTCCTCCCGACAATCTTTCCCTGTTCGCGTCCGACGGCAACGTCATCGCCGACGACAAGGAATTTGACGTGATCTGCCTTGTCGGGGTGAAGAGCAGCATATCGCTCTTTGGCAAGACCGAATCTGAGGACGTCACCGGTATAGTTCCTTGTGTGGCAGAGGGGTCAGATCGGGTGGGCGAAGAGGCAGACGAGTATACTTTACAATGACGAGGGTGCTGCGAGGATGTTTGAATAGCAGATTAGGAGTAGCGAAGAAAACACGCACCCAGCATCGCCGTTGACTAGGCTAATAGCACTACGGACCTGGTTTGCACTTGGCGAGGAGAACACATCTCCGCAAACCGCGGCTGGGGTATGAGATGAAGATTTGAGTGGCCCCTGATGCCCAGGAGAATCTTACCCGAGAGTATTCCCCGACCTATCAAGAACGGATAAGCGAGATCTGATGATGCGGGACGCACGAGACCCACCGACAAATCCAGAATGTGCGGGTTCGTGGCCAGAGCCCCCTCCACAGATGAGCGAGACCTTTGAACGGTCCCTATCTGCCAGATAAACGACTAGACCAAAGAGAATCAGCACTAGGCATGGAACCTTTGAGATGCGAACCCCTGTGGGTCGGGTCGAGATCGAGATGCGGGTTGAGGACGCAGAGACCGCTGAGTGAGTCAAGCACGAGCGACGCGGGCGTGTTCACGAAATGTTTTCCAAGCAACATGGCTTTGAGCAAGTTCGCGACCCCTCGGGACCCCCCCTGGAGCGACTTACTTTACACCGCGATGAGTTTGCCATCGCCAGCAGCGTCGCCGTCGTCGAAAGCGACCGACTTGGACACGGGACCGACACGTCGCAAGAGACAGCGCACAGAATCGATGCAATCAGACTCATCGTCACTCAAGAGAGCCACCTCTGAAGGTCCTGCCCGTGCCACCCACGACGCACCCACCGCCGACACCGACGCCGACATCGACGCCTACATGGCAGATCAGGGCGAACACTCTCTCGACGCCATCACACTTATGCCACCCCCAACACCCCCACAAGAACCGCCTGCAGATCTCACTCCACCAGAGAAATACCAATACGTCACCCAACGCCGTCTGAGGCAGATGCAGGTCAACGACACGTGGTACATTTTGTCCCGCGGGTGGTACAGACGCTGGGAGTCCGCGTGCCAGGGCATCGTCGACAAGTCTGGCCCAATCGACGAAGCAGCCGTTGGCCCCGTCGACAATACGCCGCTCGTCGACCGCGAGGGAAATCTCGTCTCCAACCTTGCAGAGGGCGTTGATGTCGAGTTTGTCCCCTCCGACGTCTGGAAAGCTTTTACTACTTGGTACGTCATCCGCAGTCGTCGTCGTTGTCGCGGCTCGTCTCAATCGGCCTAGGTATGGCCCAGCCACGTACCCGCTACCCCGTTCTGTTATCGCCAGGGGCCACCTCGGAGAACCTAGTCTGGAGCTTCGGCCTCCCCGCCTCAAAGTGCTCTCCCTCGTCGACTCTCAGTCAGATGGTCCGATTGGCCCTCCACATGGTTATGTGACGCTTTCGACAAAAGATACGGTGCGGGCTCTCGGCAAGGAGCTCGTGGCCAGTTTATCTGCACGTTCAGATATTCCATACAGGATATGGAAAATTCAGCCGGGCGAATACAGCGGATCGCAATTTCCCGCCTCCAAGCTTGCCGCCCATGGGGCAGAGCTCTTACAAATAGATGAAAAAACGCTCGAGCAAGCATTGATCGAGTTTGATGACCCCTTTGTCGTCGAGTTTCAGCGAGATGGAAAATGGATTGCAGACCAACCGTCAACGGCGCCGGCTTCAGCACCTCCGTCTGTTCCTCCTCCTCTGTTTGCTGGGGAAGACTTTTTCAGTCGTCTGGGAAAGTCATCCGCGACAACCAGCGTCACTCAGGTTCAACCTAGACAGGTGCCTTCACCTGCACCCTCCGTTGGATCGTCTGCCAAACAAGAACCACAAGTCATTCCCTTCAAGTCGTATGGATTCTCCAAGAACAGGGTACCACAGGAACCCGGGACGCTTGGTCTCGGAAATATGTGCGCATTTTCTGGCTTAATTTTCATGTTACCCATTCTGAGCCATTGCGCGCAGGGGCAACACCTGTTTTATGAACTCTGCACTTCAGTGTCTTGCGCATACAAAGGAGCTCACGGATTATTTCCTTTGTAAGTTGTCCTCGTCCCATTTAGGCTCGTTTACTCAACTGTCTTAGCCGGCATTTACCAAAACGAACTCAACCCAGACAACCCGCTCGGGATGGGTGGTGCTATCGCTGAGGCATTCGGCGCACTCTTACACCGCATCTGGGCCAAAGACTCCCTTTCAACTTCCTACTCGCCTCGCGAATTCAAAATGCAATTACAACGGTTCGCACCTCAGTTCAGTGGATACCAGCAACATGACTCGCAGGAACTCGTGGCTTTCCTCCTTGATGGTTTACACGAGGACCTCAATCGTGTCCTTAGGAAACCATACGTTGAAAAGCCTGATTGGGAGGGTGGTGGGGATCTGGAACTCGCACAACTGGCGCAAAAGTCGTGGTATGGATATATGCAGCGGAACGATAGCGTCATCGTGGATTTATTCCAAGGACAGTACCAGAGCACTCTCGTATGCCCTGAATGCCAAAAGGTGTGCAGGCAGTCACAACAAGGGCACGGATTACTTGACCAATTACCCGCAGGTCTCGATAACATTTGACCCATTCATGTACCTCACCTTACCGATTCCTGTGGTGAAGAAGTGGAAACACACCGTTGAGTACATTCCATGGGATGCGTCCAAGCCCCACGTCAAGGTCGAACCGTTGCTAGTGATCCGGATTAGTAAACTGAACGCATTCACGCAGATTCCTGTTGAAATTGGTCGCGATTCTACTTTCAAAGATCTCCGAGGACTCATTGGCCGCTGGATGGGTGTACCACCGGAGAATGTTTGTATCCCAGCGTATATGTCACCCTTTTGCTGATTTGTCGTTTTAGCTCTTGACAATGGAAATATTCAACAGTCGGTTCTATAAGAACCTTGACGATAACGTCCTCTGCGGCGACATGTCGGATGGTGACACTATCGCATTCTACGAGCTCCCGTGCAACGCACGTCAAAGCCGATCGTACAAGAAAAAAGAAACAGATCCGTTCATTCTTCCCGTGTTCGTGACTGACATCCAGTCCGCACGGCAGTCGTACAGCTACCGCAACCATACCAACTTTGGTCACCCGTTCATTGCGGTCATCGAACCAGACCAGGCTCGAAGCATGCATGCGATATACGAAGCCGTCGTGGATCGTCTTCAGCGATGGACCAGCCATGCCCGCGATCTTTTCACGTGGGAAGAGGTTCCGTCTGTCTCTGCCGATTCAGTACCACCGCCAGTAGATTCTCTGACGGAAATCAAAGAAAATGGGGAAGTCGTTCGTGTTGAAGATATGAATGTTGATGAAGGCGATAACGTCGATCAAAGGGCAGTGAACCATGACGACGTCATGATGGAGATCGGCATACCCCAGATCGTTGGCTTGAAAAAGGATGTTTTCAACCTGCGCCTCCAGGCCGGCCAGAAAGATTTCGGGACAGGGTTCAGTTCATATACCACTGCTGGCCAACGCTTCGAATCCTGGGATACGCGTCTCGAAGAGATGGAAAAAGGCGCACCGTTACTCAAGGAAATGGATGCGCTCTACTGCGAGTTCGACGAAAATCTGAAAACATATTATTTTGGTGACGAATCATCGCACTGGGAACACGCACTGTGGACAAGTGCCTCCTGGACTATACACTTACACCCCGAGTATGTCGAGGCGAAGAAGGCGGCCTCGGAAAAGAGGAACAAGGGGCTCTCCATCGACGATTGTCTGACCGAATTCACAAAGGAAGAACAATTGAGCGAAGATGATCTGTGGTATTGTCCTCGGTGCAAGAAACACCAACAGGCCACAAAGAAGTTTGATCTCTGGAGAGTGCCAGATGTTTTGGCTGTACACCTCAAGCGTTTCAGTAACAGCCGCGCACTCAGAGACAAGATTGATACGTTTGTCGATTTCCCCATCCAAGGTCTCGACCTTACCGACCTCGTTGGTGAACGTAAGGTCGGACAGAGGTTGGCCGCGAGTGGAAACGACATCGAGGAACTAGGAATCGGAAACGTGGAGGAACCTCTCATTTATGACTTGTATGCGGTGGACGAACACCTCGGTGGACTGGGCGGTGGACACTATCGTGCCTATGCGTTCAACCATGTTACCGATCAATGGTACCACTTCGACGACTCGTATGTCACAAAGACCGATGCACACCAAGCTGTGGTGAGTCTATAGCAGTGTTGTAAAGATAATACATTTACCACAGCGTTTCAGAATGCGAATGCATATTTACTATTTTACAAGCGACGAAGCAGCGAGCCGCTTGGTGGTAAAACCTATCACAAAATAGAGGAAGCACGATTATTGGCCGAGGAAACTGTTGACCCTACCTCGTCTGTGGATACCCAACTCCCCACACCTCCCAACGAAATTGCCGCACCTGCGTTTACAATGTTGCCGTCGAAATCACTTGGCTGGCGGACATCACACTCTCACGGCAGGTCGACACCGTCGTCTTCTCCCCCACCCCTGGACGACCCGCCGAACTTTGAAGAATCTCAGCACGATACATTGCTCCCCAGCGCTGGTCTGAATTCGCTTCTGATGGATGACGAGCAGCCGTTTCACTTTTCATCTCACATCAAGGCATCGCCTACATCGTCCAACGAGGTTGAAGCCGACGACGACGACGCCGCAGACCTACGTGCGTTTGGAACCAGCCCCATTCGGCTCACAGACAGGGAATGGCGATTGTCTTCCTCATCGCCATCGCCGGTTGACTCTGATTCCAACCCATTTTCTGACGTAAACTCGCAGAAGAATGAAACCGTGGACAGTGATGAGATACCAAGACTTTAGACTTCAACAAATGTAATCTACCTGCATAATCACATATTCTATGTACTGGCTAGAATTGTCCCTTGCGGGAATCGGGGAGACTTTACAGCTGTTTACTTTACTTATGGTGAACTTTTGGCTTGTTTCCACATGAACAAAATCCCATCGTCTCTGTTATATCTGACGATCTATAATCCTACTCTTCGACCTGACATTTCTGTGACGCATGAGGATGCTGAGGATGCCGAGGAACAAGCTCAAATTCTGTTCTACACCTCCCGTGATCGTGCTGTATCCCGGGATAAGATGCTGAGACAGGTTGGGCTCGCGAAAGCCCTTGTCAACTTCGCAGAGTGAGGGAATCAATGCGGGTGTGTGCAGAACTAAACGTTTTGCCTAGGATCTTCCATTCAACAGATTCATGCCAGAAGGTGCACTCCCAGTCGAGGAGAATGGTCACACTCAGCCCGGAGCCCAACTTTTGGATACACGTGGTGAGTAAGGCTCTTTCTGTACCGGTGTCACCCCTTTGACCTCTTGATCTTTCCAGACCATTGAACTAGCAAGAACACTGCGTGCACAGACGGTAAACGCCAAGACACGAGACAAAGGCAGAGGGAAAGCCAAGGAAGAGGAACCGGGTCAAGTGCCGCAGCTGGATTATCATGACGGCACCCTACATGATTCTGCGATACAGGCGCACCTCATACGAGGCTATGAACAATTCAAGGTCGCTTTCGTGTTTTTATTGTATTCCTCGACCGCTGATGCAACGTGCCTCTCAGTTGACCCACGGCTCATTCTCTTCTATCTTATCTTCACTGGGACAACGGGCCCTGGAACTGCAGCTTGAACGATTTTTTACTGTCTGGGCATGGACGTGGGATTTAGACAAGGACTCTAGTCTCGGCGTGGACCTTGGTGCGTGCGGATGTTCCTGCCGTACCGCACAGCAGTTCACCCCGTTTCCAGGCTTGCCCCTTCATCCGTTATATCAATTAATCCTTCCCACCATCGACAATTTCTCATTACAGATACCTGAAGGAGTTGCTGCATTGGTGTTGACGCAAAGCCATGCCGCCCCTTCTAGCAGATATAGAAGTTCACGATACCCCGTTGCGTTGGCACGACATCTAATGAATCAACTTACTCCAGCGCATGGCCCTCGCACACTTTCTGCGTCGACATCTCAATCGGAACGATCCGACCGTGGAGATCACAACGATCGGCAGACGCCACCGAATACAGAACCTCCACCACCGGTTGGGTTTCTCGGTGTAAGTGTGAGTATGAGTATGAGCGTCAAGAATTGGACGTGGCCGTCATTTGGAAAAGGTGTCGACCACAAGGAGCTAGTTACGAATGTCGGCAACGAAGCTACCGGCGATGCTGCATCTGGACGCGCTGATGTACACGTCGATCAGAGCGCGCTGGAAGACGCCATGGCATCTGATCATTCTTTCGGTTTACCTACGGAAAAACTTTCTGCACCCGACGAGCTCAAGAAACACTCGGCAAAATCGGATTCTGATGTTTCAGAAGTAGACACACCCCGCCCATCAAGAATCATTCCGTTAGAGGCCCCACAGTCTTTGCAAGATTGCTCGCCACCGGACGCCGAGGGTTCAAGGACTGCCCAGAGCGAGAAACCACAATTTACATGGACAGACGTGTTCCTTGCCCCCACTCTTGAATCGCTGGCAACTTCCCGGAAGAGGGTATACGTACTCAAGGTCAGCGTAGATGATGTTATTGTGTCGCAACCATTCAGTCCACTCCACAGTACTACCAGTACGCTGTTGCACTAATTAGCAACGACTCGGATGATGTGGAAGCTTGGGTAGTACCTGCCCTGTGCCTGCTCCAAGACGTGGAAACGATCGTAAGCGAAGACAGCCAGCGGTAGGCACGAGTGTTCGAGAACGATCTGGGCTAACTAATTTGAATCTCAGCAATATGGCCGCCTCACTTCCGTCAGCAACGAAGATTCTCCAGCCAAAAGACGGCCGCATCTTCAAAAAAGGTAATTTTGTGACTGTAGATGGAGAAACGGTCCCCAACGCGGACGATCTGTTTGAAGCAAAGAAACTATTGGACAGGTAAATAATTCTATCAGGCGTATGCTGAACAGCGATTAACGGCACATTAAGAGAACCAGCGGTGATTGAGGTTTTTTCCAGGGGTTTACATCCCCAGCATTGGCACGTGGCTTCCCGAGTCACAGATCCTGCTGACGGCGAGGTGGGAGAAGCGTATCTGGAGGTATCCCGTAAAGAGGCGACCCTATCAGATGTTGATAATATATTGCGTGGGTCATACAAGTCCCATGTCTAGAACAGAAAAGAGTACCAATTCCTCGGTCCGATCTCAACATTTCTGCCAGCCTGATCTCCTCAGTTGCCTCCCACCATCATCTGCCTATGTGATCTATGACTGGAGCGTTCACCCGCGAGAAACGTATTGACTTTTCTGATGGCATCATTAGCCTGTTCATAGAGCAAGATTAGGCCGCCATTCCTCCGAATGGTCCACAGCATCAGGAAAGCGCGCATGCAAACCGCCGAATGTAGTCGAATGTTTGACAACCTTCTCTCGGCTGTGTGACAAAGCTGGTCCAGGTCTTCCTATGTAATGAGCCAGACTTTTTGTTCGTACGCCGTTTAGATTGATACCGGGAACGCATCCAGACTCGTTTTGAGCCGCACATAGCGGTCATTATATCACGTCCAACTAGGAATCCCCCAAATGCCGTTTCCCAATGGAGCATGTCGCGTGTGGGTTAATATTATTGGCTTCCAATTTTAAGGGTCCTTTCTTCGTGTCGGAAGGCGTGCCCAGTCTCGGTTAATATTGCGCTTTTCAGGTTTGCCCATCCTGGAATAAATGGGCACTTTCTCTTGTCCCACGATGGAAGCGAATTTAATGCGTGTTTTTTCCTGCCAACGTTGCATGGGGTAAACACATCTTCAGACCTCTAACTCCTGTCCTTTGTCCCGCATCAACTCTTGATCCTATACCCCGCTTGGATTCGATCCGCCCCTCATCACTTTGTACTCCTATCGACTCAGCACAATACCCAAGTACCATCATGTCCCCCTTCATAAAAGCTCCCCTGAAGTTAAACATTATCGTCGTAGGCGGAGGTAAGCGATCTGCTCGTCGTCGCGCGCATCAACATCATCTTTGCAGGCATCACAGGCTTGGCCGCCGGATTCAGGCTTACTCAAGCTGGGCACACTGTCCACGTTATCGACAAGTCGAGACCCGACAAGGTTGGTCCAAGTACTATGAGATCTTGACGCGCAACATACGTCTCGTGGTTTATAGAAGGCATGCGGCGTCCGAGTCCCACCAAATCTCACGAAAATTTTAGAGGAATGGGGCCTCGGAGAACATGTCGCCCGATGGGGCAGACCGACAAGGAGGAGTCATTGCTTCTCGAGTAAGTGCACTCAATGGGCCTATGAGAAAGCATGTCATCGTCTCGACAGTGGATACAGGCAAATTCGTGGGTCATTTATTGTGGCCTCAAACCGAAGTGCTGGAAGAGATTGGAGCAGAATATCTTCTGATGCATGTGGGTATCCCATCAAATGTTTCGCCCGTGTGCTAATGAGCGTAATGATACTCCTGCTTAGTATCAAGACCTTCACGCAATGTTGTATTCCGCGGCGAAATCGGCTGGTGTCCAACTGTCTTACGACACGCTTATCACCAAGGTTTCGGCTGATCCCCCAATGGTCGAGTTGGCTTCTGGCAGAACGCTATACGCAGACCTGATAATAGGAGCGGACGGACCATGCGGCGTTGTGCGCGAAGCCGTCGAAGGTACACGAAATAACGGTCGTCCGAGCAAGGACAGTTTTTCGGTCTATGTGTAAGCTCGCAGAAGTTGTTCTTTTTTGGTTTGATAACCCAAGGGTCCATAGTGGGACCGTGTCCCGGGAGCAATTGCGCCGAGACCCCGAGCTCGACAGGTTTACGAATCCAGAACTTGGTGGCCCCCAGGTAGGATTATGCATCCACTCCTCTTCGGTTCTAGATTGACTGACTTGGCATAGTACCCGATCTGGATGGGTACATCTTGCCACGCAGTGGGCTTTCCCGTGGTACGCGCAAGTCAGATATCTTTGCGATGTTCAATGTCATTCACACAATTCTGCTAGCGAGATGACAGGGAATATACGATACATGTTTTTTGGCCGGACAGGCTGATAGATCCGAACGACACTTCGTCCGAGGAGTGGAATTTCAAGGTACCAAGGGAAAAGTTCCGCTTCTCCGGAGATTCAAAGTGAGGTTTGCATGGGTTCCTGGGCACTTTTCTAATCGTTGTATAGGCTCAAGCGATTGCTGGATTTCTGTCCGGTACTACAACGCAAGCGCTATATTAAAGGAGATGCCATCTCGGACTGGACGGACGAATCAGGGAGGATCATCTTGATGGGCGAGGCAGCTCATCCGTCGTTGGTAAACCTGTTGCATTCGAATATGTCGACCCTGATGCCTGACATAAAATATAGCCTTGCATCACTCATAGCGCAAGTCTCCAAGTGGAGGATGCCGAGGTCCTCGGGGGGCTGTTGTCCCGACTAAAGAGCTGGAATCAATTGCCTCAGCTCGTAGAGGCATTCCAAGAACTGCGAGAAGAGCGCTGTCGAATCGTGCACGAGAAAGAAATGACGGGCTTCCAGCTTGTGTGGCTTCCACCTAGCCCACGCCGGGACGAACGGGACCAAACACTGCAAGCGATGGTGACGCAGGGATTGCAAGGTTGGAATGAAGAGAAGATGCGATGGCAATGGGAAGAGATTAGTGAGGTGCTTGGATATAGTGCTCGAGAAGCTGCGGAGGACTGGTGGGTAAGTTGGGGCATGCTTCGTGAACGGAGCCTATCTGCCCCAGCTCCAACTCCAGGGTATTCATTGGTCAACGGGCGAGGACAAAAGATATCAGTAGCATCGTGATACCCCTCATGGAAATTGTATTGTGTCAGGATGATCATCTATCAAGTCAAGTAATGTTACACAGCACAATGAGCTTAGATGTAGAACTCGGGTTTTCTGGAATTTATGCCGTACTCGGCGAGCGCCGCACTCAAATCATCCATAGTCAATGTCGTCCTTGTTTTGTCCTTTGGCGATATCAGGACTCGTCGAAAGAACAGGACTAGGAAATAAACACCTTGGCACCACCAGGCCCAGCGGTCGCGCGAGCTCGCCCACCGGCTGCATTTGTACGGATGCGGGCATGTTGGTAGGCATCGGAAGCGATGTCGGAGACAAATTTTTGGGCAGCAAGCGAAAGAAGGCGTTTTCTTAAAAACGAAGCTTCGAATACTGGTACAGTGGACAAGAGGGTGTACTCACAGGCGAACATCGTCACACTCGAAACCAACTCTCTGGAGATAATAATCGGTAACTTCATTAGGTATCTACGACACAGATGAGTGGTGGGCAGGAAGGTGGCAATTGGGCGTACTAGTGGTTCGTAATCGTCCAGCATGAGCAGGAATTCTGCCAATGTGCGGTCCTTGCGAGCCTCTTCTGCGGCTTGACGTGTTTGGAGTTGAGGTGCGGTCGTCTGGGTTTGTTGCTGGGATGCATCCGAGTAGGGCTGGTAAGTCTGAGGTTGGGGTGTTGGCGAATCAGAATATGTCGTCGACGCAGACATGACTGATCAACGTCCGTCGGAGTTTATAATCTCTCTTAATTTTCAACTACTACCATGTCGGTGAGTTTCTCTTCTTCCTCTTCCCCTAATTTCTTTTGTACATGATGTTTGAGGCATTTGGCTTTATGCAAGAATTTCCTTGCACTGCAGAAAAATAATCTCAGCTACCTTCGGTGGGCAGAATCCTACCGTTTTTTCTGACCATTCTTTACCTCCACATTTGTTCCCGTTGTATCAACACACTGACCACGCTCTTAGTTCTGATCATTCTACTCTTGTACTTTAACCTTGTGTCTTGACGAATCAAGTTTTGTTCTTTATTACCACCACTCCCGCGAAGGGCCAAAATATTAAGGAAACTTCCAATAACTATGCAGTGTCCATCGTGATCAGATCGGTATCATCAAATGGGGTGGAATTACTAGCGTCTTTGAGTTCCATAGCAGCCAACAGTGCGTCAAGATCTGGTGTGACCACGAATCTCTTGTTGACCTCGCCCAGTACGTGAAGCTTCTTATTTTCCATGTCCAGGTGAACGGCTTGCTGGAGGAACGACGGTTGTGTAGCTTCTGAAACCTGGGCAAACGTGTTAGTGCTGGTCAAAAAAAAAAAAAAGTTTAAAGTATGTCGTACATTCAGGACGATTCCGTTGCCCAGTCGCATCTTCACTGCCCCACTGCGGTAGATCTCGATATGGCCAATCATGCCATCTACTTTTGGTGTCTCCATTGATAATTCGGCACTGTCTTGGGTCGTAGATGCGGATGCCGGGGCCTTAGCATCTGATGCAAAGGATACTTTACGTTTCAGGGTTGAAGGGCCTTGACCTGTATTGTCTACATCCATCTTTTCCGGCATGGAAGTGGAAGTGGATACAAATGTTGGGAAGGGCTCCGGAAACTGGAAAAAATACAGGCGTTCCTGTCGAATACCCTCCTGATAATGTGGATCTCTTTATCCATATTCATATTTCGTATGAGAGTACGGACCTCGGCGTCATTTGTTTGAGTCGCGAAATCTTTCACGAGGTCTTCAAGCTCTTCCTCTTCTTCGCTTTCGCTCAGATCGAGCGCGTTCGAGGGATCCACGGCTCTAAAGTTCTCAGCGGAAGGTCCTAAGAATCAACGTGGTTCGCATTGGTCAAGCACAGGGATGAAGAAGGGAATACCTTGCTGATCCAACAAGAGTTCTTCGACCTCTGTTTTTATTCCCTTTCTTTTCTTTTGATCCCGCCGTTCTTTCTGCAAAGTCTCAGGGGCCATCCAATCCAACTGCCGCACATTCTCCATGTCGATGATCTCGATACCTTCATCTGGTTCTGAGTAAAGCTCTACGTCACTCTCGCTTGTTGGTGTCTCGGCCGTGTTGTTGACAACTAGGGGATTTTCACGTTGCTTGTCCTTTTTTAGCGTCGGCGCCCCCAAATTCGTCGAGCTTGCACCCGATGCTGAGCTCTTTATAGGGCCTTGCGGAACGACGGGGGTGAAGTTTGAATTTGGTGCGCTACGCCGAGCAGATGTGCCCGCGAGAGTAGGGCCCATCGCAAATGGACCGCTTGCGGTCATTTCGGCCGGGGAAGGTCGAGGTGCTGCACCCCTTCCTTCTACTCCCTTACCTCTCCCCTTGCCACGCCCTCTCCCATGTCCCCTGTCTGAAGGCTGTTCAGACGGCTGAGTTGCTTCCTAGGGCCATCATTTGTGACTGTGTGGGGATGGACAGAATACTGCATACCTGTTTTACTTCTCTGTGGATCTAGTGCATAAGAACAACTTGAAGGGACACGATCGGCTACTCATATCACGTACTCTTTCTTTCTCCGCGCTGGTAGGGTTGGTACAAATTTGAGTTTCTGTGTTCCCTGCCTGGTCACGTCGGATGGTTTCTTGACAAGACTAGCTATGGCTTTAGGGATAGCGGATGTCGATGATTCGCCATTGTCTGCCATCGGAATAACGAGGATGATATGAGTCACGTGCGTTTATCAAACGCATCAGCGCTAAAACATAAAGTAGTCTTCTTTCTTTGCGATGGTAGAGCCCGAACACCTCCATGCCACCTACAACGACATTCACAATATAATAAAGGCGGCCGCTGGCGATATCGCAGCGTTCATGCCCAATTTATTTGTTGCAATCGGTTCGTGCTCCTCCTCTTCAGCGATGGGTTACAATGGGTCTGATTCCCCGACGATGGCTCAGGCGGAGGGTCAGTTTCATCCTTATTTTATGGTGGGAATCGTTTCGACTAGTCTTTGTTTCACAGCGGCTTTTTTCCCGCTCGAGTATTGGCAAGTCCCGAACGTTCGTTTCCCATGCTGATCGGTACTGAACTTCGGTGACTCCACCCGCAGCGCACTTTCCTAAAAGACTCGTCAACGAACAGAAACATTCCCATTCAAGCCATCGGCCTTTCGCTCTATGAAGCTCTCCCGGGGACGACTGCAGAACAGATAGGCAACGA
Source organism: Solioccasus polychromus (assembly GCA_038090335.1). Taxonomy (NCBI): domain Eukaryota; kingdom Fungi; phylum Basidiomycota; class Agaricomycetes; order Boletales; family Boletaceae; genus Solioccasus; species Solioccasus polychromus. The sequence goes on from JBBPMM010000054.1 coordinate 74,186, forward strand.
GGTCATCCGTACGCAGTGGTTGTGGGTGGTCTCCTTGCTCGATCACATGGTATCGCATATCCCAACTTCACAGAGGACCTGATCCTGGAAAGGCCTTGTTGGGCCGCAGAGTTGTCATTGTTGTAAGTAACTGAGAGGCGTGTCACATCAAATATGCAATTTAGCGCGAAATCGCAGGATGAAGTCGATGATTCGCGGAAGACTCTCCAGTAAGGGATATATCGGATGAGCGCTTGTTCCAACCAATGTTGTTAAATTTATTCTTAGGTATGCCCTTTCGGAACTTCGAAAGGATGTCGAGAAGGAATTGCAAACACTTCCAGAGTCTGAACGCGAAGCTAACCGCACCGAGTTTGCGGTTTTCGTCGTGCACAACAAGTTAAAACCCAAGCTCGGGGAACTGCCACCTGATGTCCAGTGAGTCCTGACTGTAAAGTTTAGCTTCACATGCCGAACGAGGGTGATTTTCCCACCAGGTATTTCGTTGGCGCAGAAGTCGGCGACGTGTGGTAAGATATGAATTACTAGACTTGGCAAAGCGATTCTGATTCGAATGTTTCAAATTTGATACTTCTTTTGTCGCATTTTGGTTCCAGGCTGGACTATCCATGGGAAGCTGCGTGAGTATTCTTCAGACCCTCGCTCGCGCTCGTCACCGCTAATTACCCCTCAGGGACATCGAGGAGCACGACAGACTAGCCGCGGAGGACAAGAAGAAACAGAGCAGTGTAAACTTGGGGCAATTAGAGTAAAAAGACAACTGCGAGTTGCTGGTGTACCCACCACTGAAGTAATACATGGTTACATCAATCGACTTGGGCGTGGTTTAAGCTCGGTGACGTGGACGGGTGTGAGTCCTTGGTTATTGGCGGGAGTCTCTCGGCGAGTATGGGGAAGTACGGTCCATCGTTCCGTTTCGACACCGAGGTACAAGTTTTTTTTTCGCATACTTGTTGCCACCAGCCTCGAGTTCTCCCCTCCCTCTGTTCATTTTTAACAGCCAGGTGTACGTACTGTGCCTACCGCAGCACTGCTGACCGTGTTGCGGAGAAAAAAAAACTTTGATTCTCGCGCACCCTCACCGCATCCCAGTAGCTGTTCGCTCTTGCGACTCTCGATCGCGTCCGAGTTCATACAACACGTTGTCAGCTCCCGCACACCCAAGTTCACACTCATGGCGGAGGAGGTCGAGTATGAAGGACTACCGACCAATGCAGGATTCACAGTGTGTCACTTATTTTTCGTATGCAGGCGCATCTCACTTATTCGTGACCCACTGCAAGGTTAATATGTTGGCTGGCGCCATGGTGAGTGGCACTCGTCCCAGTTTGAGGTCCATCGTGGCCCGACTGGCTGCAACTGTGATGCTCAACCCTTTCACAGGCAGGTATAACGGAACACGCAGTCATGTTTCCTGTAGATAGCATAAAGGCTAGTGTTACCCAACGAAAAGTGAATACGTCGTACTCATTCACCATGCCATCAGACGCGGATGCAAGTTTTTGCAACGTCACCTGCGGCGGTATACACGGGTATTGGAAATGCGTTTACTCGAATATCCTCTACGGAGGGCATGCGAGCACTGTGGCGAGGCGTGTCCTCGGTAATACTCGGCGCGGGACCCGCTCATGCTATACATTTTGGAACGTACGAGGCTGTGAAGGAACTCGCGGGCGGCAACAATGCTGGAAATCAGTGGCTGGCGACGTGTGCGTCTCGCTTCACTGTTGTGCTTCTTATATTTACATCCCCACTTCTTCCTGCAATACGCTTCCATTCTTGATGGATCGCTTACGTGTTCCATGACCCCTCAGCTCTGGCCGGCGCATCTGCCACGATTGCGAGCGATGCATTGATGAATCCGTTCGATGGTAGGCCTCCTTTCTCATTCGAGCTTCTTTCTTTTCCCCCATCCAACATCACCCTGCTTACAGTCATCAAACAACGAATGCAGGTGCACCAATCCGAGTTTCGTTCCGTCTTCACTGCAATGCGAGTGGTTTATCAGACAGAAGGTCTCGGTGCATTCTATGTGTCGTATCCCACGACTTTGATGATGTCAGTCCCGTTCACGGCTGTGCAGTTCACGGTCTACGAACAAATAAAAAGGGTGCTGAATCCCAAAGGGGAGTATTCTCCCGTAACACACATGATCGCAGGCGGTATAGCGGGCGGAGTTGCTGCTGGTGTAACGACGCCACTAGATGTGGCCAAGACGCTCCTCCAGACGCGCGGCACGTCGCACGACCCTGAAATCCGGAGGCTAGGCGGGATGATAGACGCGTTTAGAGTCATCTGGAGACGTGATGGAATTAGGGGGTTCGGGCGAGGAATCTCCCCGCGCGTGTTGACCCACATGCCAAGCAATGCTCTGTGTTGGCTCTCGTACGAGTTCTTTAGTAAGTTTTTTCGCCTCGATCGGCCGGCTGGGAATGTGACACCGTTTTTGCAGAGGTTGCTATACGTGATTGACGGGCGTGCTATACATTTAGAGTCGATGAGCGTTCCGAGTCTAATGGGCAAAAATGGCATGTCGGCCGCGCTATTCTCACATATCTGGATTAACACCCCCTCCGATTTCATACATATCATCGTAGAATACTCTGGGCAATAGTGCTGCAAATCATGAACCATGATACAGGATGTTTAGATATCTAGAGGCGAATCAGTATAGCTCCGAAAGCAGGATTGCGGCGAAAAAAAGGTATCTATCTGTACAGTTGCATTGTCCATCGTTCCCGCTCAAGGATGTTGGGTATCTTAATGAAAACCGTTCATCGTCTGCAGGCTCCTCTCTCTCAGCACGCCCCACATTACCCACCAGTCCTCGGCCGCCTCTCTGCCGTGGTAGGCAAAGACCTCGCATATTTCGTCCCATTGCCATCGTAGCTTGGTTTCGTCCCATCCCTTGTGGCCTTCTAATAGCATCATTTTGAGAGCTTCGTCTCGTGCATCCCTCGCAGGGCCAGGAGGGACCCAGACAGTGCCGAACGCCTTTGTCTCCTTGGCGAATATGGATTGAACCCGAGGTTCGCGAATCTCCTGGAAAGCGTGGGCGAGATACGCGATTTGTTCCTCGGATTTGAGATATGTGAACAAAGTGGTCAGCACGCCGGCGTCCTCGACTGGCATACTGCAGCTCTGAATGCAGAACGGCTTCAAGGGGATATCAGCGTCGGTTGACGGACATATATACACCAAAGGCCTTACCCATATCGGATATGCCGCCTCACTCATGATGATCAATCTTCCGTACTCGTCTACCCAATCCTCGGCGAACTGCCGGTGGTACAGCCGCTTACGTTGGTACATGGGAACACGATTCAATAGTCGTCGTAGCCTAGAAAGCAAAAAAAAAAATTGAATGAGATGCACACGAAATGACGAGTGCGGTGACCTACCTCGGCTCGCATGGAATTTTCAGTTTGTTGACCGAAACAAGCACACCATCGCAGGCGGAATCGTCGGAAACATAACCTTCGGTGTCAATCTCTGGCAAGAATGCGAGGATAGAACACATTTTTCCCTGATCCTAAGGCGTATTGCTGATCAACAAATGGGGACGCGCGATCTTTCATGGACCGGCGTACTGTCGTGAGTGAAATTATGTGGCGATTATCGCCAGTCCATATGTTGTACTGCGAAAGTTGGGAATCACGGCGAGTGAGAACGGAACCAGGGCTCTACGTACATCGGGACTATCTGGTTTGTAAGCCGTGAGTTCATACAGTTCGGGGTCATCTTTTAGGCGATCACGGGGAATAGCGGCTCTGTTCTATAGTTAGGGCGGTTGGATCTGGGAAAAATTGTGATGCCTACACGTAAACGCTATGACCTTCTAGTGACTCTTGTATAGGTCCGTTGATTGATTTCCTCACAATACTGTGCGGACCATCTGCACCAATGATTACGTGGGCGGCCAGCGTCCGACCGTCGGACAGAGTGACACGCGGACGCCGTGGGTCTGATTGAATAGCGGTCACGGCGAGCTGAAACTCGAAGTGGACGCCCGCGTTCATTGCAGCATCGTGGAGAATCTGGCATAGGTCCCGGTACTGCACGCCGAATCAGAAAAAAAGGAAGGCGGAGCCGCTGAGCGCCGTGGCTAACCTGCATCACGAGATAATCGGCACCCGTCTCTTGCAACACGTCCTCTCTCCATTCGAGACAACCAATCTCGTGTCCATCATCTGCTGAGCGCAAAGTGTGAGTGGTGCTGACGGGAAAGGGGGGGGGCGGGTCGCGGGGACACTTACCCGATAGGAACTTGGACGCCCGTATGGAGAGACCGTATCTCCTCAGCTGTTTTCCGAGGCCCCACTCGATGAGAAGTTTGGTGAGATTTGGGGGGAGATGAGCACCACCCTTTCTCTGCAACACGTGCGGGGTTCGGGATGCGGTCAAACGACGGCGAAAAGCACTGACCTCGCTGGGGCCAGCCCCCTTGTCGATGACCGTGACTCTATGGCCGGACTGGCGCAACCTGAGTGCAGTGGCGAGGCCGGTGACACCTGGGGACGGGAGATGATCTATGCGCTGATAGAGTGTGGGGTGAAATGGCTCACCTGCGCCGATAACGATAAAGTCTATCGAAAAGGGGGCTTGTTTGCAGGACATGGATGAATTCGAGAGGAGGTCCGGATGGGGGGTATTAAGTAGTTCCGAGCGTGGGGGTGCTGGACGGTCTTTGGACGGGCAAACGTACACACGACGTTGGACGAGGCTTCGCACAGGCCGTGCTGGGTTCCGGTGAAACGGCGAGCAAGCGACATGGCCTTGACGTTGCAAGTTTCAGCTCGTTTCAAATAAAGTTTGGCGCTCACGAGGTCACGAATATTTGACAATATCCATGATCCCAGAACACTGTCCAGCAAGTTCTTGTCCTTCATTTCCCGCCTTTTCTTTCTCACTTGGCCGCAGGGAACCGAATCGGAGCACGCGGGAAAGGCAGACGCCTGCCAAGGCTGTCCAAACCAGCAGATGTGCGCATCCAACGACATCGCCCGCCCCGACCCAGCGCTGCCCTTCATTCACCACCGCGTCCGTTCCATCAGACGCAAAATACTCGTTCTCTCGGGAAAGGGCGGCGTCGGCAAGTCCACCTTCACCGCCCAGCTCGGATGGGCCTTTGCTGCGGACGATCGTGTGCAGACGGGCATCATGGACATCGACATCTGTGGGCCGTCCATACCCACCATCCTCGGCATCGCTTCCGAACAGATCCATTCCTCGTCCTCCGGGTGGTCCCCGGTCTACGTCCAAGACAATCTCGGCGTCATGTCCGTCGCGTTCATGCTGCCCTCTTCCCGCGATGCCGTCATGTGGAGAGGCCCAAAGAAGAACGATCTCATCGCCCGTTTCCTCAAAGACGTCGACTGGGGCGACCTGGACTACCTCGTCATCGACACCCCGCCCGGCACCTCGGACGAGCACCTCACCATCGTCAAGTATCTCAAGGAGAGTGGCATCGATGGCGCCGTGCTCATCACGACTCCCCAGGAGGTCGCTCTCCAGGACGTCCGCAAGGAGATCGACTTTTGTCGCAAAGTCGGTCTCCCCATCCTCGGTTTGGTCGAGAACATGTCCGGTTTCGTCTGTCCCAATTGCAAGACCGCAAGTCAGATATTCAAACCGGTTACGGGGGGTGCGGAAAGGCTGGCCCGTGAAACTGGCCTAGAGTTGTTGGGCAAGGTACCGCTAGACCCTCGCATCGGCAAGAGTGCCGACTATGGCGTGAGCTTCCTGGATGAATATCCGGATAGCCCTGCATCAATAGCATATTTGAATATCATCGACAGTAGGTCCCTCTCCGATCACGGTGCCTTTTGCTGACCCCCTTGCAACAGGAATCAAACACATACTTGGTGACGACTAAATTGAACCGACGTGTCTGATCAAATATCTGTAGTCGTGGTAGCTATGCGACATTCGAGTATTGCAAAATAAGAGTCCAAGGTCTAGCACTGTCCGTCCTCCCTGTATCCTTGCCCCCCTTTGCCCACAAAGTCGAGCGGCATTTCACTCGGCGGTGCGTCTGCCTCCGACTCCTGACCCGTAATATACCTCCCTGCCAACCCCCCCGGTAGCCCTTCCACGCTCTCGTGTATAGAAACGGTAGAAAGGGTTCGCAGCAGTTTGCGCATGGCGTGATCACCCGTGGCCGACGCCGCTCTCGATCGTGCAGGAACGACATACGTTTCGCCTGGAAACTCGACTCCATTATTACCCGTGGGGAGACCATCGGCAACCGCAGGCAGTGGTTGTTGTGCTGTAGACGCCATCGGAGAGGTGGTTTGTCGAGTAGGCGGTAAGATGCTGGACCGCCGAGCATAAGTGATGACGGGGTCAGTCGGCTCTGCCGCGTGAAACGTCTCCGTCGCTGTTATTGTCGGAGGGGCTAGGGTGTCCGCTCCGTCTCGTTCCCGTGCTGGGCTGCCCATCCGGGGCAACGAGGCATCCAGCGACTTATTGTCTCTTTCCTTTCTAGGTGATTTGGTCGTTTGTCCCGGTGACAAGCTCGGCAAAGGATGGATTTCATCCTTGTCGGCTTCACTAGGAAAGGGGCAGTTGGTTTCGGGTTTCAATCCTCGCACCTCCATTCTATAATCCTCAATCTCCTTCCACAGTGCATTCCTAAACTCGTCAAGCGTCTCCAGTTTCTCGATGTCCCTCCATCTTTCGAACTTGGTCGGGCAATCTGGCTCATCCGACTCTTCGTGGTACGCCGCGAGCCACGGATGTGAGAGAGCATCAGGTACAGTGATACGGGACGAAGGGTCAAATACGACCATCTTCTCCAGCAGGTCAAGGGCTTTGGTAGAATAGTCAGGATGTGAAAGGGATAGCATCCCGACGCTTGCCTTGGATGTCTGTATTTGGCAGAAGCTTTCTAAGAGGAATGGCTTGTTTGACGGGCAACGATCGAATGTAAGCTTGTGCCTATTGTCCATCAGGAAATTGTTTCTCTGTCTTTTTATTAGTCGCATACCTTGTCGCTGCCTATTCGACGGATGACATGCTCGTCTGGGGTGCCTAGGACATCCAGAATTTTGTTGAGTTGATCGACTGGAAAATATTATATTCATATCCTCAGAGCTGGAAAATGATCTAGAAAGAAACCGACCATAGCTGAGAGCATAATCATGACGCATAACGACGTTCGAAACGAACACACTCACTCTTTCCCTTTAAACAATGGTCTTCCAAGAAGCAATTCGGCGAAAATGCACCCTATCGACCAAACATCGACTGTCGACTCATTGCTTCAACGTTTTTTCTCGTCTTCACCGACGACTTGTTTACTTACTGGCTGTAGTATATCCTCTGGTAGACGTGGATCAGACACATACCAAGGCGAGCAGTGACACTGCCACCTACTTGAAAGCAAGCATGATTTCAGGTGCCCTGTACCACCGCGTTGCAACATATTCAGTAAGGCGTCCGCTGCCATGTTCGTCGGGGATGGCATCAAAGCCTCGACTCAAGCCAAAGTCACAGATCTTTAGCTCGCAATCCGAGTTGACCAGCAAGTTCCCAGGCTTGAGGTCCCGATGTATCACCGACGCCGAATGAATGTATTTCATCCCTGTGCACGCAAGTCAGACGACGTCGCATGCTCGGTCAGAGAGAGACTTACCTCGGAGGATCTGATAAAGAAAGTATTGGACGTGTTCGTTAGTAAGAGTCTGCCCCGACTTGATGATCTGGTGTAGATCAGCTGCGAACGCTTTAGTGACAGGGTCTTCGGAATCGATTTCCGGACACGACAGACCTTCCATGGGCTGTGAAGATTACATATCAACGTCGCCCGTCCACCTGCAATCGCGAACTGCACTCACCTCCATGAAAATGTATCTGTGCAGCAATGTCAGACCAAAAAAAAACTCACATCGAACGCAAAAACTTGTGACGCACATCTCTTGGAAATCCGGGGACGTGGCGTCCACGTCTATCAAGCCAGTGATGTTCTCGTGGTTCGCAAAGTGTCTGAGGAGCGTGATCTCCCTCAGGGCGCGCTTCGCGAGCTGAATTTTTTCAAACACTCGCGTGACCAGTTTGATAGCCACAGTTTCACCCGATATTTCGTCCGCCGCCGACCTACGCCGATAGATGTCAATGTGAAGGCCACGACGGCTTAAGCAGAGACGAACTCACACGACCACGCCGTACGCCCCCGAACCCATCTCTCTGACTAGTTTCCACCGCTTCTCGACGTGGAATGCCTTCCCAAAGGAGGACATGAACGTATGGTATCCTCTACGATTCCGTGGTGATGAGTCCCCCACGAGGTTCAGTACGCAAGCTAGGGTACCTTTTTCTCGTACAGTGCTGCTCGTTGTGCTGATTTGAGCGTCGTCGAACCCGGGATCGACCGCGATCCATGCTTTCTGAAGCAGCAGAAGCGATCGGGGACGAGGACTGGTGGTCATCGCTGCTGTTGCTCGCCATGTTTTTGCAACGGGAGAGAATTGAAAGTCCTCGTTTCGCGTCACGTTCATAAAGGCACCCGAGCGGTGCGCAGAGCACTGAATGTTCAACAGTAGTTGGGGATCGACCCCGAGTGCTCAACACGACAAGGACTGATATGGCAACTGTCATTTATAGCTTTCGGATATAAACTAGTGTACTGCTACAATACGTCGCTCCACGGAAATAAAATATCCCGTCTGCATCATGCCGCAGTTAAAACAGGGTCGATTGGCGTTGACGGCGTCGACAATGGCGTCTGGTCGTCCTCCCCAAAAATGTCGAGGAATCCAGCGACTCGTGCCTTGTTTCCCGCCTTTTTCGTCACATACTCCCGCAAACCTGACTTTAAGCTGGGTTGCTTATCCACGAGCTCACGAAGCTGCTCCTTGGGCAGCTGGAGGAGTGCTCCGAAACTCGCAGGAGCGATCACCTTGGCACATCGGATAAATCCTTCCCACAGGTGTGGATTCTGCCATATTTTCTTCGTAATCAGACGCGACAGCAACGTCGTCGAAACAAAGGCCACCAGCGACTTGTACGTCGTTACCGCTTGGATCACCTGACAGAGCTCACTATTAGTCACTGTCGTTAGTCACTTCGGGGAAAACACACCGTTCGCAGGAACAGCACGGGCAAGACCGGTTCGTCGACTATTTGCTGCATCACCACCGCAAGAATTTCGGAACGGAATACATCCGTCATTGAGAAACAAATGCCGATGGCTGGAAGAATGCAAGGTCGCTTATACACGTGAAGGCGGAAATTAACGCGACAGACCCACCTTCAATCGCACTCTTCAGTCCAATTTCCTTTTCAGACTCATGTAGCAAGACCATCAGTTCGGCTGGCGTCAACAGTTCGCTCTGCCGAACGCGAGGTAGATTCGATGTGACGCTCCCGAACGTCTGTGGTGGTGTGGTAACAACCGAGCTAAATACAGAACGAACCAGATTCTTCGGTTCTTGTTGACCATTAAGTATCGAGACAATTCGGGGAAGGTAGCGCAAGATATCCGCCTATTTCCAACCTGAGAGACTACATATAGAACAAGTTGAGTGAACCTTGCCTTGTCCATCTCCGCGATGATCGGGATAAGAAACCGCGCATCGAGATCGCGCTCGCTAATGAGACCTTTGACTAAGGCCACAAGCTGCGCACTAGGCCGGCCATGCTCTGTGAAGATGGTCAAAACTCTGAATGCAAGCGACTCGGAACCAGGAGGGCATGTCCGCATAAGAGTAAGCAATTTGCCATTGCTTGATCCCAGAGACTTGATGAGGGCGGTGATCAAATCTTGAACTGCCTCTTGGACGGAAATGTCCATTTGCCCATAAGCCGTAAATATTCTAAAAAAAAAACAGTATTGAAATGAGTCGCAAGAAGTCGTTAAAGAAACCTACTCGTCCAGAAATTCCGGGATCTTTACGGACAACGCAAAGAGCAATTCGACATGTTGAAGTACGAGGGATTTATCAGCCGGCAACTCGATCTCCTCTGAAAGGTATGGGGTTTGAATGAGCTCTTCTGTTGGCAGCTGACCGTCCTCCATATTTTCATCCTCTTCACCTCCATTTGTACCAATGGGTTTTGTATCTCTTGGGGAACGCTTTTGCAAACGGCGAAGTATCTGGAGCGCAAAGTCGCGTATCATGCTATCCATGGGTTCGGCACCCGGTACCCATCGCCGTACGGTATTAATTGCAGCACGACGTGTGACGGACTCTGTGTAGACCGATCAGGCCGTATGCCGTGGATAGAAGTAACTGATAAATTACCAGGGTGTGTCGTTAAATCCAACAGAACACGTAGTGCGTCCGCTCGTAGCGAGGGGCGTTCAAGCACAAATTCACGAAGACTCGTGAACCCGACGTGCATTCTATCGCCATGGATCAATGCCGTCATTAAACCAGAATGTCAACGAGACGAACTTTTCAGGGTCGACGGAGAGGTCACGTAAGAGATCCAAAACATCCGCAGGTATGGAGGGTAGGTCTAGAAGGAATTTGGCAAATGCCTTGTCCTTGTTGTCCGGCTTCCCTTCTGCTTTGCTTTCCAGAATGGTCTGATAAGAGGAGACTATTTGATTTAGCCAGGAGTCGTAGTTGGGTCGCTGGCGTTCAACGACAAGGATTAGAGGGGGCACGACGATAGAATCTTAATCGTACCCGATTGGAATCTTTTCCGATTCTTATTCGATCGTTGTACCACTCTTCATTCATCCACACGGTGGCAAGCCGTAATCTGATTGAATACATGTGTCAGAAACAGACGACCGCGTTGGTAGGCCCGTACCTTGAAGGGAAGTCTAACATAATGTAGTTGCAAAGTGCTTCCCGTAATTTGTCTTGCCGCGAAGAGAAGTCGGCAAGTTGTTCCTCCTCCTTTTCTCCGCTTGGTATGTCCGCTGCAGGTTCGGCAACGCGAGTTATCATGCGGACAATGAGTAACATCCACATGTCGTCGGAATTGACGCCAGCGGACAATCCGTGGGATGCCTCTCGCCATTCCTCGCCACCCTCACATATGCGATTGACGACACCCCGCATAAGGGAAACACGTTCAACTTCTGTGAGGTCCCTCGGAGATGGCAATTTGAAATCAGTCAAGTCAAGACTCAATGCGACAGCGGGAAGTCCTGCGGTCGCCTCTTCTTCGTCCGCAACCTCGACCCCTCCGGAAAGCTGTTGAAAGTCGTTTGGGTTAGTGTAGGAAAGTTCGGACGACCTTACGTACCGCTTCATTTAATCGATCCGGCTCGTATTCCATCTCCTCTTCGTCAATATCCATTTTTAGAGGGTCAACTGGCTCATCCTTGATAGGTGGCATTTCTGTCGACATGGCTTCATCTTGTACACTATCTGATGGATGTAGCGATGTCCCGGAAGCTCCCTGTCTATACGCCTGTACCATATCGAGTAGAGCCGGCTCTGTAAATGCTTGCAGGTTAGCAACGATGAGATCCGTAACGAGTGCGATGGGTAGCGTCGTAAAGTCGAACGATGCAAGGAACGCCGCCGAGTTGGCAGCAGCATTGTCGACCTCGACCTTGAGACGCTTGGCATCTGCAGGTTGGCCGGCAGCTAGGCCGGTAGGAAGCGGACGTTTTCTGACGACCTCGGCGGCGGTGGCAGCGACGGCAGCTATGCGGGCCTTCTCTTCTGCAGATGCCCTCTCCATCCGTCGGGCTTGCTGGGAAAGCGCCTCGTTAATCTGAGCACCAAACGCGGATCCATGAGGCCCTCTGGGGGACGACGTGCATCAACAATGAGGGTACTGAAAAAAAGAAAAGAAAAAGAAAGATTGACCTGGAAATATGTACCAGTAGTATCCGGATACTCTTCTCGACGCTTTTTACAGCGGAAGCTGACAACCCGGCGAGCGCGACAGGCGACCACGAAGCAAGAGATGATACAACCAATTGTACCAACGTCGGACGCTGTCTGATCAAGTTACTCCAACTGTTCAAAATGGCTGTCAAAATGTCAACATTCCTGCCAACGGTGTCAGGGGGGTGACAAACGAAGCTGAAAGCAAGCGTACTGGCTGGTATACAGCATGGTGATGATATTTTCCAAGAGCTTCATTCCTTCCGCCTCCAGTGTGGCGGCAGAGATGAAGGGATGGTCGGCGGGAACGTTTGCGATACTTGGGTCGTTCTTGTTTTGAAGCTGTCAAAGCGAGCTACCGTCAGATCCACCATGCGACAACTGATAGAGTTACCCTCGGATCTGAAACCCCTCGCGTCTGCAGGAGAATGACACGCTGCATGAACTTGATGGCAGAGAGCTTGACGCCGTTGTTTACAGTGGGTGATACAACAAAGTCGAGTATGCGGGATCTGGACTGGACGAGGACGTCCCACTGCTGGCGATTTGTGCGGTTGGCGCATCTGTGAGAGACTGAGGTGTGTCGTGCGAGGGGTGGACTGAAGCAACTCACAACGAACGAAAGAGCAGCGGGTAGACGGAGGTGAAGCATTGCGTAGCGACCTTTACGGTGCGCACGTTTGGGTCGTGCAGGAGATTTGCCAACGTCTCGACGGACTGGGACGCGACTACGTGATGAAGGCGCTAAGTGTTGGGCAAGACGAGGGACGACGAAAACTAACGTTGAGTACGGACGTCTTGTGAGAGGGACGAGCGGGCGATGGCAAAGTGGAGGAGGTCCAACACCCATCTTTTGAGGATAGAGTCACCCGCGCCGGAGACAGTTTTGATGAGTGTTGTGCACAGGATTGGGATCGGTGCTGGGTGAGCCTCCAAAGACTCACGCAACTTGGCGAGCAATTCTGCCTGTTCTTTCGAGTCTGCTGGTACTGCTAACGCTTGAGAAAGCGCTTGTAAAGGGTCAATCGGACTCGCTGCCATTCTGTACGGTCAAGGACCTCTGACAAGCTGTACCCAAGTCGGAGTTCAAACTATCCTTGCCCAGCATAAACCATGGTAAGTCACTTGCGCCGCGCGTCCTTCAGGCTTACCCCGCCAAAGGCTGCCCAGCACTCCCAGGGAATACAGACCCTCCTCGAGGCTGAGAAGGAGGCCGCCAAGATCGTACAGCAGGCACGCCAGTGTGAGATGCACACCGCCGTTCGGTCCATATCATTCTGCTCACATCTTTGTCGCAGATCGCGTCCAGAGACTCAAGGATGCCCGCTCTGAGGCTTCAAAAGAGATCGACGAGTACAGGCAAGCGAAAGAAGCAGAGTTCAAGGCGTTCGAGGCATCGGTACGTCCCACACGGTTCCAGCTGATCAGAACTCTGTTCAAGCAGGTGTGCAGCATGCCGGTAGCACGTCCAGCACGCAAGTCGCCGTAGATAGAGAGACAGAGTTCAAGCTTCAGGCGGCAACAGACGCGTTCGAGGCCAGTAAAGATGCAGTTATCAGAAAGCTTCTTGATCGTGTCGTACTAGTCAAACCCGAACTCCACCGCAATCTCAAGAAAATCGGAGGCTCCGAGGCGCAGTAACATATGTAAATCTGACTACATACTTTACAAGTCCAGACTCGACTTTACAGCGATGCGTATAATACCCTTATTCGCCACGATTGTCCTCAAATCGGCCCATATCTAGACGAATAAATATGAACGGACGACACTGCCAACGGACAGAGACTATGCAAATCCGACAATCCCCCGGTCCTAACTTGGTCTCGACACCGATGACTCGTCGGCCAACCACTGTAATCCCACAGGCATGCCTGACGGAGCCGACGGTGCAGGAGGACGAGGGCCATTGGGTGTCGACTGGGCATCAAATGTTCGCGCGCAATCTCGCTGAGGCAGACGGGATGGCGCGATATACTGCATTGGCGGTTGCCAATTACCGCTGGGCTGTGCAACGGGCGGCGCTACAACTGTATCCGTAGATCCAGGACGCGGCCATTCCAAAAGTCCACTAGCTTTGAGGGACGGCAATGACTGATGTGGCGTTGGAACAGACGACTGTGCCGTCGCTTGCAATCGTGCATTTGACACGGCCTGAAGTGCAGGATCAATGTCGGCATCGTCCACCATGTTCCCGGTGCCTTTCTCACGAGCATCATATCCAATCTGAACTCTGGTCTCAGGGTAAGAGAAAGACAGAGATTGGAACAGTGCATCAGACGGTATTCTTCCCTGGGGAACGCAGTTTGGCGATTGTACCGCCAGCGAAGGGCTTACATCTGATGGTACCCGGGATACGGGGGATATTGACCCAGTCGACGTTCCTGATGAATGCCAGCGGCCCGCGGGTAGCGGAGGCATCGGCGGCGGTGGAACCATTTGCGCCCGCAATTGCTGCCTGTGACCCAAGTGATGTTGACACAAATCTTGGATGCGTACACCCCAGATTTCCTCAAAGTCACTAGACCAGTTCAATAGCTTCTGTGTTGGCGGCTCGTCAGCGTATTTGAAGAGGGGCTGTGGAACAAGTCAGCCTCAGTGGCACCTAACAGAGCGGATCAAATACCCAAATCGCTACTCCCACTGATTATTTTAGCGTGAGCCAGGATCAATGTACCGGGACCTGAGTAGGACTCACAGAAAATACTCAGTTTTGCTTTTCTTCCGAGAGCCTCGATAATTTTGAGTATTCTTTCTTGAGCCCACGTAGTGTCCAGAGCAATTTCCACGCGACATCGTTGTCTTCCCTAGCCAAACAATGGCATTAACTCCTCGAGGCCCGCGGTAGCAAATTTACATACCAAATTGAGTGCAAACATGCATGAACAGTAAATAGCATGCATGATGAAGAAACACCAAGCTCCCATGTTCGACCCGGTATCATATTGGGTGACATGCACCCATAGGTTATCATCATTGAAGCGCATATGTTCGGAAAGCCCCTCCGCCCATGCCTGATGAACGATCAGCAGACGTGCCAGAAATGGATTCAACGACGTACGCCAACTCTCGTCTCCAGTTCTTGCAACTGTTCGAGAGGATATCGCTCGGTTTCGCAATCTACACAAGGAGTTGAGTGAAATTTGATGATATTGATGTTGGTAGGCCACTTGCCTTCGAGCTCTTCTACGAACTTTTCCGTTTCCTCGTGTAGTAATAATAATCGTATCAACTGGCCACTTTCAGAACGCATGCTATATGTTGGACCGGGCTTTGCCATAAATTCTGGTAATTGTCAGCACCGAATCTGTGCAGTAACAAGACGAATAGATCATTACCTGGTATTGCAGTCAAGGGCGAAATCTCGAAGCTTGCTTCATCGATAGGAAGGCGGAGGTTCATCTGCGATTCCGTCGCTAGACGAGCTCGTCGATACAACATCCACCCAAAGCAATCCGAGATAAATATAAGCCAGAACACACGGCGGGCGCACTCGCGTTCAATGCATGCATCAATTAGCTCGGGTGGAGGATGAGGCGTAAGAACGGTGCTGTCAGAATCAAAGATGCCGATCTTCGTCACGATGTCCAATGCAAGTTCTTTGTCGAGTCAGACAGCTTATCCCGACAGCGAGGACGAGGAAACTCACGATAGTGAGTCCCGACCCATAAAGATTTTCCCATTCTGTCATACAGCTGAAGCAACAAAAGGGCTTGCGCGGTAGCCAGACTGTGCTCACAGACCAACTTATGGTTCTCGTCGAACATGAGCGACACAGCCTCTCGAGCGAACGCTTCGCCAGCATAACGACAAGGCGATGTCTTCAACCGTGGCTGTTTTGACAGTGGTGCTGCAACCGCACAGACTGCGAGAAGAAGATGCTGAGGGACGGTTCCGTGACTTAGAGCTGCCAAGAAGGAAGGCTGGTGAATGATCATGCGTTGGGGCTGTCGAAAGGCAAAAAAGACTGGAGATGGTTGTCAAGTGAGCATCAGAGCCGTATACAGAGACGCACGGTGAACGAGTTCTCTGGTGAGTGCCTGGTCCCGCTCGAGGGTCCGATCATGTTGTGTCAACGGTGGCGCCAAGGATCGCGGAGGAGTCCCTGAGGGTGTAGCCACGGTACCAATATTAGCTCTGGGTCGCTTGGCACGGTAATTCGTCGTCCGATCATCGTCCGACGAGGGCGTAGACAGAGTAATTTCATTGGCAATGACGTTAGGCGGCGGGGAGGCTCTGGTTGAACTCTCTGCGAATGGTGGATAGGGGCCGCTGCGAGCGTCCGAGGAATTCTCTGATCTGTCGGGATTGAGGGGCCTGGGAGCGGGAACGGGCTTTCCAGAGGCGTCAGTGTAGGTGCACTTTTTGGAAGCGAAATAGCTGGGGTGCATTGTCAAGGGTTACAGGAGGATGTGAGTTAACCGCAGGGACTTGCCAGTTGCTGCATGGCGCTTGGGAAGACGAGCACGTAAGAACAAGTTCGAGGTACGATGGAATGCGGATAACGTACCCGTTCCGTCACAGCGCCGTTTGCTTTTGTGACAGGCATCACATGCCTGTCGGACGGGGAGTGGGGTTGAGTGGTGTTCGAAGACGGATGGAGGTGGATGCGCACCTTGGCAAGGCGTTTACGCTTTGGGCCCTTCATGAAAGCGATATTTGGATCGGAATCAGGTTGGGGATCAGAGGGAGGGACGGGTTGGTTTGGAGGCGCGAAGGAGACGGCTGGGGGGTGGGGGAGGACGTCTCTGCGCCGAGAAAAAGAATCCATGATGAGAGGGTGTGGGAAGAGGAGGAGGAGGAAGAGGAGGGAGGAGAACTAGATATTAAAAGGAGGGAGATGATGGAAAGGGCCGTCTAAATCTAGTGCCAAGCGGCTTCACGTTACTGAAGCAAGATAAACGAAAACGACGGGGAAATTAGAAAGATGGAACCCGGAGACGATCGCAACCGTCGTCGGCGCCGGCTTTGACGACAGGCGCGCCGCCAACGTCGGGCAACGTCCCTACCACAGCGACTGCAGCGGTGCCGCACATTTCCTCTTTGGTCGGATTTGTCCTCGCAGATCAACCACCCCCCACCGAATGCCGGCCGTCCCCGGACATTTTTCGTCTCCTGTCTGCTTCGTCGGGCCGGCGGCTTTCGTTCTGCTGCCGATGCACGAATCAATCAGAAAAAAAAAATTACTTAGGTTCCGGCATGTTTCATGGCACCATTTTCGGACAACTACTTTACTTTTTATAAGCGTCGCCAACGTTCGCCGTAGCTCAGAGTACTTTTTTTTCTTTTTCTTTTTTCTTTTTAATTTTATTTCGGGGAGCTGTCGATCGACAAGTTTGCTCCACAATTTCCGAATCACACATTTTCAACTTGCTCACGAGGTCCCTTCTTTTCATGCCGCCTCGGCTCTCAACCGTAACGGCGCTTGTACTCGGCATCTTTTCGCCACTCACTGACAGCATCCGCCCGCAGTGCCGCCACGCCATTCAGTGTTTTACCGCCGGCGATTTCAGTCCGCCCACGATACAATACATGTCAGATGCATTACCAATGTACTAGTCAAAGAGA